>OZ012613.1:15418606-15613092 GCA_963942555.1 Aleiodes leptofemur
GTAAAAGTAGATGAGTGCTTTTTTTTTTCACCAACAGTTTCTACCAATGTATATCTTTCTGAGAATAAAATTAATAAAATTAGTCTGACTCGCTCACTGTGTTATTACGAAAATTAGTGGGTTGAAGTCTTTTTGAAGAATCATGAAACCGAAATAACGTGAGGAAAGGGTGGAGAAATTTTCCAGGAATAAGATCGACTTTACTGGTTAAACTGGATAAACGTCTATTATTTGATGGAGTTTCTTGATGATTCTACAATTAAATAGTAATTTATCCTCAACAATCATGATACGAAGAAAATACATAAAAACGTGACTTGAATTTTCAGAAAGAGTATTGTAAAAATTGATCCTCTGCAGTAATCTGATCCAGTCATTTTCTTCTTACGTAAGCATCGATTATCACTAGAACTCCCCCCCCCCCTCCCCGTTAAACTGCAACCAGTTCAGACAACTTCAACTTTATCTCTCGTAAACGTGGTAAACGGATCAATGACAAGTTGGCTTAATGCCAAACTGATTTCCCCATGCAGTGATAACGTCGAGAGACTCTTTGAAAGTAGAATCTATATTCAGTCGCGTTATCACAACACTCAAGTTTTCATTGTCCAGGGAATTAGCCAGATGCTCTCAATTGTCAATTTATCTTGATACATTGAATATCAATTTCATCGAATGATATAGATAATTACGCTACTTAAGAGATGGTCTAAAGTGAAAAAAAAAAAATTGGGTGGTCAATTTCACGTCGTTTTGGTTGCACTGAGGGAATTTTTTCATACTGCCCTGACTATCTGCTTATAGTCAAGGTCAAAATCAACTATTTCAAACTAGTTATCACGCCCAGAATTATAATGTTAGGGTTACTATTTGAGATCACTGCATTGAATGAAGACGCACAACATATGCATTATCATATTTTAGTTCTGTTAGCCATTTCCATATCATAACCCACACTTTATGAAGTATTGCTCGACTGCAATAGAACAGAATCGATTAAATCATATGTGATTTACTAATGATTGAGTAAATGAAAATTCTATCTGTGTAAATTTGTCATTAATATCCGATTTTTCTGAAGACTTTCCTAGCAGAAACAAAATTATAAAAAACTCTGAAAGTTATAAAAAAAGGAAAAAATTATAAATTGTCTTCTTTTGGGTATCATAACTAATTTTGTACTACAGCTATAAAAATCAAATTTCACATAACGAAAACCAACAGTTGATACTCATGTCTACTATCTGATAATTATACTTGAAGCTAAAAAATTCATTTTTAGAATAAAAAATTTATATTTCTGATCACAATATTTACTAACTATATGATTATAGTCAAGGCCTTTTTCTACTATATTTTTTAGTTCTAGACACCGAAAAATTCTCTCCGTGTGTTATTTAGAATTTTTATCCTCATGAAATAAACAAAAAACAGTTGATGGCATCATCAAGCTCGAAGAGTCAGCTTTTGAATGCATCTTCAATTTGAAGATATGGATTATGTTATAAGGACAATTGGGGCAACAATGTATTCATGTTGGAGCATTTTTTATAATTTTTTTTTTATCAACTCCTTCACTCCGAGAAAAATACCAGGATTATTTTACCTCAATGGTCCATTTTATCCACAGCCTTTTCTACTTGAAAATAGTATTTATACATTTGTTAAGCTGCTGAGAATTATCCTAGAGCACTTAATATCTAATCTTTTCTGCTCTATACCGTAATTTATGAAAAAAAAAGTTTCTCAACAAGAAGAGAGAACCACAATTAGAGTGTTAAAGTTTAACAAGGAATGAGCGGAAGTTTCATCATGGAAATTTGATAGGTAATTACTATCGAACTCTTGGAATATGCATTAATTCTCTGTCTTCTTTTATCGTGTTCTTATATTATCATTATATAGAAGTAATCTCAAGTAAAATTTTCACGAAAGTGTTTTAATAAAATTAAAACTTTGAGTGTTTTTTAACTATGGGGAGGGGGGGGGGGGTGAAATAATTTTTCCATTTACTCAGAATTAGAAAAAAAATTTTCCCACTCAATTCAAAAACTATGAATTGATTCAGTAATTCTCTGATTAAATGAAAAAGCGTATTTCCTTGGACAATTGAAATATAGTTGAGGAAATGGTTTTTGATGAGTATGGTAATAAAAAAAATGTTTATACGAAAATTCCTCAGAGTCTTAAGAAGAATATAATTGAGAAAGTTTTCAACAAATTTTGCTTTGAAATCACTTACGAACAAGAAATGTGTGTGTGTGTTGTATGATAAAGCTGTATTCACTCTTCCACCGTCATTTACATGAACAGAGATGTTTTATAGAACCAAGAAGTTAAAAACTTTTTTACCTTTTTCATTTTGCGTATAAGACAACGAGTAGAAATATGAAAGATGCTTACTAGCAGACGTCTTTTTCCTCATTTTGCTGAGTTTCATTTGCTGAAGGAAGGTTAATTAATTGAGATTTCTCCCTGAATTGTTGTGGGAGTAATTACTTTCGTAGATATCATGATTATCTACCTCATTAATGAGAGTGGAGTAATAAAACAGTTATTTTAATAGTTTTATATTAATTTCCTCACAATGAAATGATAATGTCTGCATATTTTAAGGCACTGGGCCCTCCATGGAAGAAGAGGCTTTCATATTTTATGTCTTAACTTTCATTTAAAATCTGAATATTAATTAAATATTTTTAATTAATTAATTAATTATGAAAATATAAAGTTCAGAATTAAATTAAAATTGTCACAATAATGCACAAATGTTGCAATGGCATCCTCATTTTCTTTTATATTTTTCCCCTAAATTTTTCTTTCCCAATGAAAAATCCTGAATTAAAATGATTCTAGTGAATTAGTCCCATTTAAAATATCCATGTATATTCAAGACGTAAACACACGCGGAGAAGCGCACAGTTGGTGTTGTAATTTATGCATCAACATAAATTTCAGGTATAATTTTTTTTCATGAGAGTGATATTTATTACATGATGTAAAAAGGACGTAGACAATTTTACGATGTCATCACATGATTTCTTATCTTGTAAAGGAAATACGTATTTTTTTTCTTCTTCCGGAAACAGAGTTGATTTTCATCCTCGTTTGTAGTTGTAAAGTTTAGTACGTATCAAAAGATTTTCCACCTGCGAAACAGCCGCAGTAGTAAATTCTGCAGTAAAAAAAAAAAAAGGGTCTTCTCATGCAAAAGAAATACGTTTCTTTTTTGTCAACAGTTGTAACAAAATTCCATGACACACTAATAGCAATCGATGGTGACAAAAGCTACAACATGAAATACGAAAAAAAAAGTTCAAACTCCAATTCACAATCGAAACCGATATAAAAACGTGGAAAGGGGGATGGGGAAAAAAAAAGTAGAGAAAAAAAAAAGTATCAAATAGTACGAATGCCCTGGACTGTGGCAATAAAAACATCGTGACGAAGTTTTTGTTTGAAACATTCGCGACCAAAATTGCATGGAAATCTGAGCTATTGACTAGTGACTATGTGACAATTAACTTAGGGAAATCGTGAAAAATACAGGGGGGGGGGGGGGAGAAAAAAAACAGACAGAAACGGAGAAATAGAGTGAAAAAAAAATCGATGAAAACAATGAATATGTAAACGTACACGTTAGTTATAGGTCTATTGGAAGTATACCATGGCTGTGTATGGTATATCTACACTATACTAGCAGTAAAATATAGAGAGATGGCCCAAGTGAGCTTATAGCACTTGGTCGCGAACCACCGTATAATGAAAAGCCCCGACAGAGCATGCTGGGTGAACCGGTAAACTTTCTGGGTGCGAGTTCATTGTTCGACATCGCGTATATTTGCATTTGAGTTGAGTTCAACATGTACAAGGCCGTATTCGTATTATTTTGAAAATCCAAGGGTTCTTTACTGTTGGTTGTTTTCATCGTGAGACTACTCTCCGCAATGTTAAATCCTTTGCGGTGTGAGTATGACAATTGAAAAGTTGAGAGATGATGATTTTTCCATGATTAAGAGGGAGGTAATATAAGGGTTTACGCGTGAAAAAAAAACGATTTTTTTACGAATTTTTTTCAGACGTATGGATTGAGCAAATTTATTGAAACCTTTTGAACATTATGAAGTATGGATTCAACATCATGAAGTAATTTTTTTATACGTAAATATTCACAAACAAACCGGTGACGGAGCTTTTCTAAGAACGTCTTTTGAAATAGACGATTTGCGGTGATCACTGTATCTCAGCTGGAAATTATCAGAAATAAAAAAACCATTGAAATTTAGTCGAAGTATCATTAAATCCTCCTCTCAACGTTCTCTGGTTATTTTTTTTTTCATTTTTCAATTTTTGGTGGTCATTTAAAGTGAAAACTGCTATTTTTTTACAGAAAATTTCTTGGAACAGCTCCGTTGTTTGTAGATCTTTTCGCATGAAAAAATTACTCAATGTTGTTGAATCCATGCTTAATAATGTTCAAAAGGTTTCAATAAATCTGCTCAATCCATATGCCTAAAAAAAAAATCGTAAAAAAAGTGTTTTTTTCTTCACGCATAAACCTTTACCCCCCCCCCCCCTTAATGCAACCGTGAATACACAGGGGATGAGTACGTGCACGAGCACGCGAAGAATCCTCCTAATTCATTTTATTACGCCTTTAGAATTCTACAGTGACGAAAAACCCAAAAATATCAATTTTATTGCTCTTTAAAAACTATTCCTCATTGGAAAACCCCGAAAATGCTAGTCTTATTGCCAAATCCATTCTGAGAAAATATTCTTTAAATTACTTTATCTTTTAAGCTCGGCATCATTTCACCTTTTGTACATATAAACCCGACAATTTAGAAAATAAGTCAGTTAAACTTGTAACCTCAAGAGAGATACTCGTACATGAAAATAAAGAAGAATGGTTAAAGGATAACTATCACATTGTACACTCATTCCGAAGTCTCCAAGTGTCCAGAATACCTCTATTCCCTCTCACACATAAATCTTAAAAACAACTACACAACGATTAATTCAGCGTGTAGTATCAATCGAAAATATTAATCTGTATAGGACAAACCTCTAGAATTTACAACTCTAAAGGATCACAAACGATTTAATATTCACTCAATTGTACAGGATATCATCGTAATAATCATCAAGAAGAGCATGAAGAGCAAAATGCTGGATGAATAACTAGCGTTCAATGATATTTATCAATGTCTGCAGACCACACTAATTTTACATGCAAGCTTGAATCCGGGAAATGTTTAATGAACATGAATTCAAATCAGATCGAAATGAAGCCTCTGATGTAGATATTTCCATTGAAAATTCATCTCGATATACTTTTTTTTTCGCTAATTCTCACTTTTATCTAATTGGATTCGACTGATGTTCGACTATCATTTACAATAAAAAATAGCATTGAATCTGAGCAAATTATAGCTGCATCATTCAATCTTCAGCAATCGAATCACTGAACTTCAAACTTTTGCACGTGCAAGAGTGGAAAATGTAGGAATGAGAGAGACAGAATGAGTAAAAAGAACTTGAAGAATTGTTCTTTCAACTTTGGAATGTGTTTGTCTCAAGATAGTTGGCGCTAAAAGTTTTCCCCATCAACGTCAGCTGGATTTGTCGTTACAATGTCGTATATACTATCGTAAAAGTCAGTTTCTGTTGCAGCAGAAGATAGAAGGTACTAACGATGTGGATCAAATCCTGTCGATCAATCATAACAATTGCTCAATTATTCTGATTAAATCAATTTTTATTGTATGCAGAGGAATTTTTTTCCTACTGGTAGGAACATTCATTAATAGCATGCACTGAACTATAGTTGAGATCAAAATTCAATTCGATAGTTCAATAGAAGAATACATAAATATCTAAAATTCATTTAAAAATCTAAATTTTCTATTTCATGAATAAATATGATATATTTCATAGAATAAGTAATTTGAATGAATAAATTTCAGTTTAGCTATGATATTTCTGTGCTATTTTTGATGTATGAATTATCAATCAGTGAGTGGTAGATGCCAATGCATCAGTGATACGGAATGGAAATTTTCACTAAAATCTATGCGTACACTGTTACACGCACAAAATATATATGTAGAGCTATGCATCATAGGCAAGAGATTCACTGCATTAGATCTATACCTTGATATATAGAGTTCCATCGACAGTACAGTGGATAGCGTCCAGAGAATTGTGCTTTGCTCTGGTGTCTCTCTCATGCAAGTGCTGAGCCATCGATTCGATAGAGTCACGTAATAACAATTTGTCACATAACTTAGAATCAATACCATGATTTAGGTGTGTATCTAAAAACGTATTTGGGGATGATAAAAATTCGAGTCAAATAGCAATTCAAAATGACATATCACTAAAAAAAATAGGAATTTTATCATGGTACATGAAGTTCTTCTTTACAGAGCACTAGTAAAATTTTCATCAAAACAAACTTGGGAAAAAGTGAACCGAGAAATCCCTTGGAGCTGTGCAGAGCAATAGGGAAAACGTCGAGGCTGGCAATATATTTCGATGTGAAACTTTGATGATGTGGCATCTGATAGGGTCAACTCTCCATGCCACTACTTCTTGAATTGCATCTACATTGCAATATTTTTGCCATTTTCTCTCTCATACTTTAACATTCAATAGATTTATACGTAATTCTAGAGATTTCTATCTCTTTATTTCGTTCTTTCAATTCTGCCAATAAATGATTATTGTGTAGCACAATTTGTGACAGACATTTCGTAATCACGATGAATTGCTTCGGCATCGTAGCAAGCAAGTGAAATTAGAGGTTTGGGAGAATGGATTTCACAGTATAAGGAGCAATAATGGATTGTCAGCAGACGGAGAGTATTGAGATATTCATGTCAGAGTTGAGTCAGTTTATTTCGTGGATATTCTTGAAGGCTCTGCATATATCGATCTTAGAATACCCTGTTGTATTGGCACTTGAAATGGGAACAAATGTGCATTTAAATAGGGAAGACCGGAGGAAAATGGACCATTTTATGAAAAAATCTGAAAAAATTATGAGAAGATGCTCCAATATGTCTGCATTATTTTGCCCCGCAGGTCCATTTTGGATCAGATTTTCTTTTCAGAGTGAAAGCTTTCATTAAAAATATTGGAAAAAAAAATCCTCAACAATATAGACATACTGGAGTATTTGATCATCTTTTTCACATTTTTAATTAAAGGTCTGCACTCAAAAAAAAAATCCAGTTCATTTTGTATCACAGGTCCGTTTCATTTCGGTCTCTTTTAATTACTGTAATTACTGCAATTCATCAGTTGAATTCGACATATATCGATACAAATAGGATGCATATCACCTCTATGACATGAATATCCTGAAATGCAAACAAGTTTATATGGTGATAAAATTTTCATATCGGATCTCGAAGCATACATATAAATGTATATTTATATGTCAACTCCTCTCTCTCTCTCTTTCTCTTATGAAATGAAAGTGATCCTTTCCCGTCAAACAAATCCTTCATCAATTCCAGAATTATACGATATACGTAGTAATTTTTCTTCTATGAAAAAATATTTTCCTCTCGAATGCATATCCTTTCTTTATTTATTATTTTTTTCTTACTCTCTCCGTTCTATCGCTCGTCGTATGGGGGAAACGCGATCGAAATTTTTTATCCAACCGAGAGAGTTTTATTTCTTTCGCCATACATATCCTAGCACGTCGACACCTATGTGTTCTGGCACGTATTCATATATATATATATATACATATACCGATGAACAACGTGGTGAGAAACCTAAAACTTGACCACGGCTAGAGAGATATTATGGAAAAGTGGAAAGAAAAATGTTGGAAAATGAAGAAATGAAACTTTCACAGAAATTGAACGGTTACAGTAGAAAGAATGTGGGTCATCTTGGCATTATGACAATTTTTTTTACCTCTTTTTTTCCTTTTTTTTTTTTTTTTTATCTCAAGCGCATTGATTTTACTTACTTCTTATCGCTGAATTCACAGCACTGACGATTCTTCAAGTTTTTCTTTTTATTATGGAGATTTTGGATTTTCTTGAATTTTTAATGCTCAATGGAATCGACGATTTATCGTGAGTAGAAATGTAGAAAATTCATAAGTCTTACCTGAAACATAAAAATTATTTCAAAAAAATTAGCATGTACGTCAATAGATAAACATTGCTTACTTTTGAAAAAGGTAGAAAAATACATGTTGCATGGATAAAGAATTGATTTACAACGGTACTTCAAAAATTACAGGGGGAAAAAAAGCAGAAGTCCACATTCATAAAGTTAAACATCCATTCTCCTTCTTCTCCTCCTCCTTCTTCCTCGTGAGATAAATTACAGACTTTACAAGGGCTTAACAAAAACAATCCTCGAGTTAATTAGAGGCTAAAGAACATTTGACTTGGAGAGGGTACTCGGATGTTTTTGGAGCATGACTTGTCATACAGTCAAACAATTCTCTCAACCATTACAATAGAAACTGAAATTAAATTCATTCAAAATTATTTAATAACGAAGGAAATCACAATTTTTTTTTAATTGTTGAAGAGTCGAGGAGAAAAATGAAAGAAACAAAAATTGTCTCTGTATAGCAAACAATTGTTTTATCTATTTGAGACAATACAATTATCACTTGAATGTAAAAGAAACAGTAAAATTTTGTAAATTAAAGTGTAATGAATGACGTCACTTGGATGGGCCATTATGTGTTTAAACAGAGAAACCGCCTATGAAAAGTTATCGAAGCGAAACGAGTCGTGCGATCATGAATTACGATGGCTTGGGTCCTCTAATCGACCCTCGTCACGGAACATCGAGTGAGGCATACACCACACATATATATATATCTGTAATGCTTAACGTCAAGTGCTGGGTGAGGTCTCTGTGCAACAGGAGTGATTCGTGTATTGCACGAAGGTTGCACATGCAAAGCCATTCATCCCATTTTCATCTGCACCTATCTGTTAAAATACGCAAAAGAAAAATAATGATAATAACTCATAGTTCACCTATTATACCTCGGGGGTTGCACGCAAGAGAAGGTATTCATGAATAGAGTTCACGGTGTATGAGTTAGCTGACTGTAGAATGAAAAATAATTAGTGGTAGAAGACCTTGGTTGCCTTACACGTGATTTCAATCGTTGGCACTCTATTGAGAGAGTTATCCATGGAAGCCTGGGATCAGTCGTTTCAATTATCAACTCTTGCGGGTTTTAGAAGCGGTACAAACAGATGATCAAAGAAGATGGAAGGTGAGTAAAGCGAGCAGTTTAAAGCCAGATGATTTCCTCGAGTATTTTTTTTTTTAAATTCTTTTACGTTTTTTTCTTAGTTCAAAAGATCAGAGAGATTTCTATGGTCTTGAGCTCATTCCTATATTGCTGTCAAATGACCCCAGGACAATTTTGTCTTGAGTGCTTCATAACGTCGTCGAGATAGATGGTTTTACAACCCTGCAGAAGCAAGCCCAAGGGTTTGATTTTCTTTCATTATTTCCACTCTTTTTTTTTCTCTCATAAGAAAATTCAATTCCAACTTGGTACTCACCGTTTGCCCAGTGAATCAAGAGGTCATTACATCATCATCCTGAATTAATCGTTATTTTCATGTGGAAAAAAAACCCTGACATTTTTTTATATTTATTCAGTGAGGCCAAAATTAATTGCTCCAGAGTTTATAGAGTTTATGATAAACTGAGATTTTCAGGTTTCAACGATTTCAGGAGATATCATGCTTGGCTGCATATAAAATACTTTCACTTCACTGCTCATTGGAGTGGTTATCTCATCACAAATTTGATCTTATTCAATGGCTGTATAATGTGTAACTGAGAGAATGTAAATGACACTAGTTCCTTATATTACGGATGTTCAAGAAACATGAAATGAGGTGACTTTTTTTTTTCTACATTTTATAGAAAATTGAAAACACACGTGGTTTTACCATAAGTAGTTGAAAGAAAGTATGTCAATTTCCATATTGTACGAATAATTACGACCTTCACTCATACGTCTAGACGATTACGGCATCGCAATTGTATTCGTAGCAAACATATGATTAGATACATAGTCGTCTACGATATAGCACATTGTGTGCATGTGAAAATGTACACAATCACAGGTGGATCCTCTTCAGCTCATAGAGAAATTGTGCATCTAAGGTTAATGTAGAAGAGCTAACAAAGCATTCAAATAGGGAAAATTATTTCAAAGAGCTTCAATTGTCATTCTAACTCACTGACAATATCCGACATTTTTAATGATGATTCAACATTAATAATTTTCATCTTCTATTCTTGCTTCGAAGAATTTCTAGGCATAACCACACATTCATAACATCTAAATGAGATAATATCAATAATTCCAAGAAAATCATTTTCACAAATTTACATCTCCCTTTTTCTGTTTGATCTTTCTATTGCTATATCAATACATCTGGGGCTATCTGAATATATTGCACAAATCTATTCTTGGCCAATGTGGCAGACACTCTTCGGTTAATCATGTTAGTACGGCTGGTCTATAAAAAGAACGTACAGTTTAGTGCAGTTAACGTCGTTTAACACATTTAATTTGTACAATGGCCCCGGAATATCAATACTACTTTTGTGTGGGCTCGTCTAAGGAAGCACAGAATTGTTGAGTTTTTTTTTCCTTTTCGACTAAAATTTATTTTCCAAGAACAAGCAATTATCGTAGTTTTCATGTCTAAAAGAAATTAGCACCTGGAATATACAATTATTTAAATACAATTTTACTATCTTGTTTGCGTAAATTTGCTTCTTTTCCGCAATTTTTTTATTTTTTCATTGTTGAAGTGGAAGATAATGCAAGACGACCTCGACAATTTGCACTAAGCATAATTATCCATGACGCAATGCTCATATGACTGTCACGTGGTTGAAGAGCGATAGGAATAATAGTGAAAAGGAGAGAAAAAAAAACAACTTTGTGAGGAAAGATTTGAACAAAATGAAGAACTGGCAAAAAAAAAATCCTCTCGAATACTTCAAAGTTTAACTTGGTTATGGAGAGGATGGGATTGTAACGCTATCGTGCAGGCGTAAATTCTCAAAGCCGACGACTTTTACGGCATCCGATCCTGGCAAGGGTGCTCACTGCAATATATCATAATAATAATTTCTGTAGAAAATAGCCAGTGCAGTGAATTCGACTGTTCACATAGAAGACTCGGGAGAGGTTATATGGTCAGGCGAGCATCCAGTATTATAACCCCAACTCGGCAAAACGGAAACTATCCTTTTTCAAGTTCATACTACAGGAAAAAAAAAAATTCTAACCGTCTCGTAGAAACGATTTTCTACTGGCATATCTTGGAAACTTTTTCGTTTTATTTATAGTGCCATATCACTTATCATTTATCAACCATGACATCCACGTGAGATATTAGTGATGAGCATGAAAATTTTACTGGAATTATTTGCCAGAGTAGAAACTTTGTACATTTTGAATATATTAATGTTTATGAGAAATATAGTAGATTCATTTTGAATGTATTCCATATGAATTCAAACTTAAAAAATAAATATACATAGATATATATATATATATATCTATCTATATACATATGAGTTCGTTATGATGGCATCTTTCTCTCTTCGATGTCGAAAGTAGGTGAAGCTACACTGAGAAAAAAAATGTATTTTATTGAGAAATTTATTTTTCAATTGAAGAAAATGAAATTATAATCATGAAGAATTTTTTTCTTCGATTAATTAACTGATTGATTCATGTAAATTTTTTTTTCTTAAGGTTAAATTTGTTCTAAATCAATAATAAGAATGAATTAATTCCAATCGAAGATATTTTCAATCCAAGTAACGCATTATTACTTTCAATAAATAAATTTCGAAAATTAATAATTATTTACTCGTCTTAGTTTCAAGAAATTTCATTATTACGAGGAACTATTTTTCCTCAGCGTAATGATATTTATATTTGATTCAAAGCTTATGTGGTATTGGAAATTTCCAATACTTTTATTTCTAGAGTCAAAGACAAATTTCTCAATAAAATACATTTTTTTTCTCAGTGTAGGGCAGTCTGAACCAGAATTCTTTTTCAGAGTGGCATCTGAAAGAAAATGGGAAAATATTCTAGCATGCCTGTATTTTTAGAGAATTTTTCCGATTTTTTTCATGAAGACCGATTTATTCTGTTCGTTTTATCCCGGCCTCCCTTTTTCCCCCAAATTGCCGATTGAATTATCATGATTTGAATGTTAAATAATTGAAAAGAACGAATCTATTAAAACTGAACATAAATCTGACTCTAAAGATTTCCGTAATTAAAGTTATTATTTATCAATACAAGAGTCCAATCATAACGCACATACGAGGTCCACTGTTCACACTACTCCAGCGATATAACTATAATTCTTTTTGTAATTGAAAATGTTGAATACAGCAAGCGATATTCGTACGAGCAGAATGCCAAAAATTGAAAAGTTAATAAGTGGTTCAATTTAAAAAATTAATAGAATCCACTTTGACACTCAATTTTTATTAGTATTTTGCATATATAACGACAGACAGCCACGCCTCAGTAATATCCGGTAAAAGTTAACCGATCAATATTTCGTCTCTAGGGACGGCAATTACATGAAATACATAGATTGCAAGCACTACAAGATGATCCACCTCTAATTGCCGTGAATTGTAATTAATACTATCATTATCGGTCATTAACTTTTTACTAAAACTCTTTTTGTAATATCGTTGAAACTTGCCCAACTGGGTCATCATATAAACTCATGATTTATCTTCTTCATTTCACCGCATAGCTTTCATTTATCGACAGAAATGATGAATCTAGTGCAGAATAATTTTATAATAATTCACTGCTCTTTCATTAAATTATTTACTCATGAAGTACATGAATTTCTTATTTCTGCGGGGCGAGTGACATCGATGGAATCGGCGATAATTTTGTCATAATGTACATAAAGCTAGCAGGTTGAAAAATCGATTACAACTGAGATGCAAATAGTAAAAAATTGTGAGTGAAAAAGAAATTTCCCGTGGGACTGTGTGGGGAAAAAAAGAGGTGTATTCCAGCATGCAGTAGATACCTAGAAATTCTTTAGCAAGGAAAAATGTATATATACAATGGTGGAATTTTTCCGAGAGCAGGCGCCATCGCTTGAGCTGTGAGTCAGTGTGGTAACCAAAGTGAATCAAAAGCATCAACGATCGCAGTAAATGTATGCCCTGTTTTCATCTTCCAACTGGAAAAACCAGCGCAAAATCATACGATGAAGAAATCAACTAATTGCATAGTACAAAGAGAATAATATGGATAATTCTACCTTTCTCGTAATGAATAATGAATAACGGTTTTTGATAACAAGGAGATAAGTGGCACCTTGAGCAATTATCCATTAAAAAGTAGTGATTACATTTCAAGCTGTAATGCTATAACGTAGAAACCACAATTATTCGCCTAAAAATTTTCAAGATACTCTCAGGAGGGTCAAGATAAAAAATCTACTTATCCTGTATTTTACCTCGTCACTACAGAAATGAGAGAAAATAATTACTCATTGTTCATCTTCATCATTAAAATGGAAATGTCCTTCAATCAACAATTTTTAATTATCAGCTCCAGAATATTCTCCATAATGGACCTTTATGGATTTTCCTCTGTTCGTACTATGAATTCATTACCTCTATGAGTACTTTATAATAAAATCTATCTATTGTATTGTTATGATTGTTTTTGCTGAATTTATCTAACAAATAAATTTCACATGAACCTCGTAGTCAGTAAACACAGCACGTTCGGTTGATCGAATATAGCTTCAAAAATTTACTGCTTTTCATCACACAATAATCGATTCGAAAAATTGCAGTATCAAACTTCCAACTTATTGGTAGTTGAAAATTCGATTTTCACTGAATGTATTCAATTCCAGCATAAAATCAAGAGAAATAATTTGGAAAAAACAGCAACCACTCAATGCTGTACCTTTTTTTTTCAGTCAAAGTCACAAATACATTCATCGAGTGTACGGAAGAATGCACAATGCAAACATACAAGGGGTTTGGAAGAAAAAAAAATGTAACAACCGAGTGAAACCAGCGATCTGAAGATTACATACGCATGAGCATGAAGAGGAATAGAGTGGTATAGAATAGCTACTGAAGCGAGAGTGAAAATGAACGAGAAGCTTCAGTTACGCCTGACAAACAAAACTGTACGTGATTGTACAGTTATGCAGAATTGCGGAAAGATTTCTAACAGAAAACCAATTGAAAGCCAGTGATCGATAATGCGTGTTGACAAAACATGAGTTCTCACAAAAGCCCATTCGATAATCCAATGCCAATTGTCCCTCATTCCAATGATCATTCATTCGAGTTGAAGCATCAGGCACGTAATGGGGATAATTTTGAACATCCGTTGACTAATAACTAGTACTGGAGAGTTTGTTTACACTTTTCGCCTGTCTGAACGTGGATGAACTTAATTATAGAATTATCACGCAATTAATATTGGAAATCCCACGCATATTATATTGTCACCATAATAGTGTAGATTAGGGCAGAATGCAGAACTTTGCAAAAGAAATTGGAAAAAATTGTGAAGATGCTCCAACATAAGTAGGGGAGAGGTGCTGCAGTTGTAACAAAAAATTTTCTTTTTACTATTACTTTTTTGTTTTTTGAAATTTTGAATTCTAATTCTATCAGGGAGTTACTCTATAGTGTCCTCTTTAATACCGATTTAGTTAAATGATTTAAAATTATCATTAACTTATTGGAAAATGAATTTATTTGGCGAAAAACAGACATCAAGATGGCGGCGTGTAAGGCGTACAATTGTAACATAATGCCCTTTGATCAATTGATAATAGAAATCCAATTATAATAAAACAATAAAAAAATTAATATAAAATACTATGATATATATTATTCGCAATATGTCTATTAAAGTATTCATACAAGCCCCGCATAATAATATTAAAAAACAAAATTGTTGCTGAAAAAATTTTGAGGTTTGAAAAAAAATGTTTTCACGCGTATTTTAAAGAACTGTAAATATTAAAAAATTGAAACATTATTAGAAGCTGAAACTTTTGTCCACCTCATAAATTACTATTTCAAATAAGTTACAAAATGAAAAATAATGATTTTTAATGGCATTGTTAGTGATTTGATGAATGTTACAATTGCCCCTTGTTACAGTTGCAGCACCTTTCCCCTATCTACATTATTGGGTATGTTTTATTTCAGCAAAAAACAAAGGAGCAGTCAAGATCTTTCGACAAAATAATCATCAAAATTTCTCTAAATGTGTGTTTACAGGGGTCCGATTAATCCTCAAGCCATATTGTCCCTGACTCCTATGCTCGTCACATAGCCTTCATAGTTGACAGGAATAATCTCCAAACCCGTGTCCAACCTCATGCAGACAATACGCAGATTTGATCGGCAGACTTGACACAGATTCATGTCCGATGCAGGTTCATCACAGACTTGACACTGCCAATCTAAAAATATATTTCAGTGCTTGCACTAACAATATTCATATCATCAAAATCTCCGTGAATGCGTTCAAAAATGAGACTCATGTGTTTTCCCATAAATAATAAATTATTATCCTTCTGCCTTATCGTCCCTCACTTAATGTATCTGTCGATGGTCCATAGACCGAATGTCGCTCATGTTAAAATGAGATTAGTCAGGAGCTTCATGGCTTTGTATTGATTATCGTAGGGTTAATCGGAAGCACAGAGGACGTTAATAACGCAAGTATTAATTAGATTAATTTAAATGACATTGCACAGTGTTGAAATACAAAATTATCATGAAAGTAGAGCATTAATTTTCTGCAACACTGTAAACATTCACAGAATAGTGGTTTTGTGGACTTGACTTACAGACGCAATTTCGTATGAGTCTCTTGGAGCCATATAACGGATGTTAGCATACATTGGATGAAGGGACTAAGGTTCCCTAGAAGCTTCAGAAAGCTTATTATGTTTGCCAGGATATGGTTCATGGGATGATGGTACAGTACATACGAGAGATAATTAGCTGCACATGTAATAGATTGTATGCATGAGTTGGTTTGTACTATTTGATTTTTTTTTCGCTTGCATGACTGTGAAATACGGCAATTTTTTTTACATTTGAGTAAACTCTTCAATATACTCTATGCAATCGTTACTGTATCCACATGCATAGAGAAGCGTCGAGAAGAAATTTCATTTCTTTAGATTAATCGTGGACTGTTGTTTTAGTGTACCAGTACTTGCTCACAGATGCATGAAAAACTGAGAAATGTAGAGTAAATTTTTTACATCGGCAAGTGAATATAGTCCTAACGAATGAACCTCCAACTCGTCATATGTCACTCTCATATCATGCTACGAAAAGGCTTTTCCATTAACTTTTCAGCTAGTTTGTTCACTTGAAGTATTACTCAGTCTTTTGTAGAGTGCATAATCCAATTCTGCATGGGAGTTTCATGGTAATATTGCCAGGATTTTTTTTATTCTACACAGAGACAAAGGATTATTCGAAATTCCTGAGTAAAATTCCTTTCCTTTCATGAACTGTGCTGTGAATTCCCTTACGAATAGAATAAATATCACGAGATATGACTAGCACACCGTGAGTCAAGTGAGATATTAAATTAAATTATCCTCTTCATGAAATTCCTATTTAACTACAGCAGCTCATAATAATTTCATTGCCTTTTGACGCGTATCTTCTAAAAATTGTACAAAGTTAAGCCGCTGTGTCGTAATATAGTGGTGGCTCTCTAATTGCATCGACGCCGGGATATGGACGCCATTTCATTTCGCTCAAGGGAACGGCATAACATAGGGCACATGCGCGTTCTTAACTTCAACATAACCACAAAACACATGGTCCACACGTAAGCCACTTTGTTACTCCCTTGGTGCATATTACTAAGCACTGAGTTGTGAGAACGAGAACGTGTTTCGCTTTTCAGCAATAAGGAGCAAAGAGATTAGAAAAATTAGATATTCATTCGTTTTCTTTATGATAATTCCCCCCATTATTTCACTTGAATGTTGGAAACAATGTGTTATCAATCATCGTCACATTGGATAAAAATTCAAAACAAAAGTTTGAAAAAGAAGGAGCGTACGTGTAAAGTTGAATAATGTGCATTAAGTTAAGACCAAAAGGAGAAAAAAATATTATTCACGCAAAACCATCAAGCTCAACTATATGTGTATCCGTATAGCCATACAGATAACCTACGTAAAAAAAAACTACGTAAACCAAGTAAGGTACGTGAAAATTTACATCATCACGCTTCCCCCCTCAGATAATGAAACTATTTACATAACTTTATCATAATTTTTCAGCGTCACGATTCGTAAAACTTGAATTTAAAAAAAAATCTCCAACTCTACACTACGAGAGCACATATTCATACGTTGTGAATATTCAAAGGATGAGAGAGGCTTAAAATCCAAGTGCTCACTAGAATCACATTATCCTTTTATGACCCAAATACATAATTTTAGTCAGTATAGATCAGAAATTGAATTATCAATTACAAATGGACAAACCCGTATGACAGATTGACAAGTGCATATACACTTGGAGTTTCCACTGAGGTCATCAAATTGTATCGATTCCGTTGTACATATTGTAGTAGTGAAGCATCATTGGTCCTTGCATGAGTGAAATCTCATTAATGTGAGTATACACATGAGTTGAAATGATGTATTATGCGTAGATACTGGTATAGATAACTCAAAAACAGACCGCAAAATATGCACCTGATTGGAAATTTGATTTTCACTCTATTCTCTCTATGATTTAATGAAAAACAGAGAATTTAATTAAATTGTGAAAATTCATGAAATATTTTTTAACCGCATAATTTAGTGGTTTCAGGGATAAAATCAATGAAAGTAGACGAAAGAGAGTCATTAAACGAAGGCTTTTGCTAGGAAGTTCATGGCAATTGACTATTTTACATCACCATCTGGGGCACCGTAATTCCCGTACAGTATGTTTCTATATAACGGCAAGCAACGATCCAAGCTACTCTCCATAATCGTAAGCTCACTTTCGAAAGTGCACCAAGAGCCTCATGATTTCTTGTATAGATCCTGATATATATACAGCGTATGCTTAATGAAAATCTTAGAAGTCTTGAGGGAAATGCATGAATACATTGGAATATCTAGGAGCACTAATTTTTTTTATTGACAAGTTATATACCGTGGCAATGGACAGATAGCGTGTGCTCACTGATTTTGTTTGGTTGGATAATCATGTGTGAAGTACACGTGTCTTCATTCAGCCTTCAACCGTTAGATACCTCGTGAGTATTGGCGAATACTATTTGTTATTCAATAGCAAAGAGGTAAAATAGGAAAAGTCAACTTTTTTTTTTTAACAATTTTGCTTAAATTGATTTTTATTGCTCTTGAAAATCTTTTAAAAAAAAGCAATTTGTAAAATTATATATTCATTCAAGGAATTTTTTCCATCTATTTTCATTTTAGCAAGCACTTATGTTCAGAGGATTTTGTAGTCTCAGTGAAAATGAAATTTCATTCTATTTACATTACTGAACTCTCCCATGAGGATATTTAAGCAGAGAGAGCCCCTGCATAAAGGTATTTTTCCTCTCAACGTTGTCTCATGCTGAGGTTTGTTCGAGCTAGCTATACAGGGGTGGGTGGTTAGATGACGCATTGTACGACCGATGCACGGGATGATACACTCAAATAACAAAGGATGTAAATACATTGTACATTGTTTCAACCAAGAATACAAAATTAACCACAAATATTCATTATACTGATATTTGTATTACATTAATGAGATTCTACAATTTTATGTAACTATTAATTATAAAATATTATATTAATATTGCATGAGTATTTGCCATTCATTATACTAGAAGCTAGTTGGATAATTAACATAGTTAGCAAAGATATTATCAAGTTTCATAAAATTATAGTTCCTTTGTATAACTTTATGGAAATTCGATAATACGCATATCCAGATCAAACTTTACTATCAAGGGAACTACTGTCATCAGACGCCTGTAAATTTCATGAAAACTCTCAATCAATGAACAAACTTTTTAAATTACGCAAACTTTTGCTAATGCAAGCATGAATGCACATCATTCCGTGTTGCATTGAAAATCTTTAGAACTGTGTAGCTGACAAAATACTAATACAAATAATAAATCATTGTTGAGTTTACCGAGTAGCGTTAATTATTCCATCACAAAAGATACAAGATGTCGAGAGAGACCTATTGATTCATATTTCGAAGTATCTATACTGAAAGCCAGTGGACGTGCGAACAAGGGTGTGGCGGTTGATTTAAGGGACTTTCATTTTATTACATGCGCTTTTGCATTCAAAATACTCCATTAGTAGTCACGATAGATCTGGTTCATCGAGAAAAGAAGAATATTCCAACCAATGACTGGTGAGGCTCTTTTTCTTTCATTCCAACGTGTCCACCCACATTTCTCCTCATTTGTCATGGTCACTCCACTTTCTTTTTGCAAAACGGCGGAAAGGAATCGAACTTTTCACACACAGGAGAAAGAAACGTGAATATGTTGATTTCTGAATCATCGGATCTGTTTTCAAGTGCGGTAAGAAACTCTTTGCAAGGCTATCGCGAGTTGCAATTAGTTGAGGCTGACCCAATTTGGAATCTAAAGCCGACAACAAGTTGATGAGTAGTTTTAGGGAGAATTTGTAACACGGTTTTTGGTCCAAGTTGGATGCAGCAGTTTGTTTGCCATCTATAACTACTCAAGATGCAAGAAACTCATCAGGTTACGCTTTGATATTAGACCTGATTCGAAACTAACCAGATGTTCATCATTACAAACTGTAGAATGCGGAAAAAACCTCTGCATTCCACTCATATCACAGGTGTTATACTCGAATTCAATCTACATGAGCCAAATTTTATTGGTATATCGATAAGTGCATTCGACTCGCATCTCACTGTCAAATTGCACGACACAATCATATACATTTCCATCCTACCTCCTTTCTAGAATAAATCTCCAATTTTTTTTCCATATACTCTCCCAATTTTTTTTCAATTCAGCTTGATCCTTTCATTGTATGATTCTACATTTTTCTTCCTTTATTTTGAAAGTGGTGAATTTCATAGAATACTTTGGATAGTGCACAATACCGGAAACAACTCCAGCGAATGAGAAGAAAACGATTCGCAAATCCTCTTTCTCGTTCACCCACCAACCACGATAATACTTTTCGTAAACCCCAAACCGTTGCCCGTGGGATATATCACGTTTACAAGAACGTCTCCAACTAAATTGCTGATCTTTTTTTTTCTTCCACTCCGTTTCTTTTTTTTTTTTTTATTCCTTGATCTTCCCTTTTTCCTTATCCCTCACGTATTTCAATAACGGAAAATTGACGAAAATAAATTTAACCATCTTATTCCATCTCGTTCCATGAGCTTCTTTTTCAGTTGATTTCTCCGGTTCTTTATTTTTTCTCATTTCTGCTTACGAATGTAAGTTTGAAGCGAGTATCAATTTCATGAATTCGAAATTGTCATTTGAAATCTGCACAGCTATTCTTCTAGGAAATCATTGAGACGTGCATTAGGACTGACTTGATCCCGAATTCAATCATTTTCGATTCAACCTGAGGAATATTTGTAGCTGCGTTTTCAGTTCAGAATGATGTAATATGGATTCAATGAAGTCTTCTCGTAATGAACCTCGTAAAAGGCTTATTCGAGATTAATTATGTTCGCATCCTACGCGCTTATTGTAACTTGCTCCAAACTGCTAGCAACAGATTCAGACAGCGGGCTTTGCACATCCAGTCCAATTTCACATCCGATTTATATCTCCACTGTAAATCCGAATCCCTGGAGAATTCAGTGAGACTATCCCAACATTTTCTTCAATACACGATTATTTCAATGAATGTAATGGAACAGTGAGCTTATGGAAGTAGTTATAGTGCTACAATATCGTTCGAAAGCTTTGAAATGTGTGCATTGTAAGAGTAGAAAAAGTTATAGGTAAATTTTACAACAAAACTGTACCGCCAGACTCATAATGCATCAAAAATTCGCGTGTATGCATATAGAAATAATATCAAATATTTTTTATGTCAAGTTGTTTCAGTAGAACGTGACGGCATGTTTATTCATCGATAAATAGTTTAACTATCTGCAGTGGTGTTTTAAAAACGACAGAACCAATAATTTTCCTTTTTTTTGTAAATACGTGAAAAATGTCAATCTATTTTGACCTATTTCCATTAAGGATGTTCTACACCTACCGTAAGCGGGGGTTGTGCGGCATGAGAGGGGCAGTGATTTCGTCAGTGTTCCAATCCCTGAACATGAAATAATGATTTTTTAAATTCCTCATTAAAATGATTTTCAGGGAATTATGGAACGCTGTAGGTGTTCAAATATTATATTATTATCATTACATTTCATAGATATTTTTTTTATCCTTTATTTAATTAGTTTGAGAATTATTTGGAAAAAAGCGTTGAATTCTAGGGAATTCTGGCGACACAAGTTGGCAGCACTTACGCGAAATCGACAATTTTTCAAGCATTTTTATTAATTTTAATGCCAATTATTGACCCAATCGTTGTATAAAAATGAACAAATTGTGCGGGGGGTTATTTCTCACCTATATCCGAAATTTCATCAAATTTGAACAATTTTCCGAAAAGTTTCTTAAGCTTTTGTGAATTTCCCATAAGAATCATGTTAAAAATGGTTTTTTAAAAATTTATAACTTTTAAACCAGGTATGAAAAAAATCCAAAATTTCGCATACGGTTTCTTTATAAATTTGAGAACCTTGGAAAAAAATTTCATTGAAATCGTACATTTTTAAGTTCTAATAAAATAGCGGTAGAACATCCTTGAACGATGGTTATTAAAAAATTTATAACTTTTAAACCAGGTATGAAAAAAATCCAAAATTTTGCATACGGTTTTTCTATGATTTGGAGAACCTTGGAAAAAAATTTCAATGAAATCGTACATTTTTAAATTTTGATAAAATACCGGTAGAACATCCTTAAAATATCTCTTGATTTCTTTTATTTAAATATGAAAAAGTTGGGCTATCACAAAGTCATGAGGGCACATCCTATTACTGCAGACAGCACAAGTACTTAAAATCGACCAATGTTTGCCGACTTCCAATTCGTGAAATCTCACTAATGTAATATCCCCTGCTGTGACTGAAGAAAACTTCATTGCAACTTCAGTGGTTGAAACTAATTGCCCTGACTTGAGAAAGCAAGTTTTTCCTCAATGAATGAAAGTTTAACATTTCCTAAAGATGTTGGGGAAAAATTTATTTCGAGAATAGAATTACGATGCAGCTGTCAATTTTTCTTCAAAAATTGAAAACTACTTAAATTTGAATATGAGACTCGAACATTGTGTTGTTTATCCTTCGACCTTTCCACAACTCTGTCGCTTGAACTTTCTGCTATGTTACAGGATACATCAATTTGCAATAGACGTTGGTTCCTTGGCGCCCTATTATTTAACTTCATGTGGAAACAAAGCAAAATAGAGGAACAATGTAAAGTATAATTTGACCCAAGTACAGGATCAAATAATCCTGAAAATATGAGCATCGAAACATGGACAACGGTGGAGAGTGTTATAAATGTGGTTGCACAACCGCCACGTGGAAATTCGTGTGGTTAGATACGCTGCATGTATTACCATCATATATGGTGTATATTTAAATAAATAAATTTTAAAATAATGTAAAATACGATTTTGTGATATTATACGTAACCATATGGCACATGCAAATATTCGAAAAACTAAAACAATAGGAACTGTTGAAGATAATTACGAGAATATTAGTTTTTAATGATATATATTCACTATATAAATGAAATTTTCGTGTACTTGAAAGAAAAAATTAGAATAAAGTCATTTTCATAGTTTTTCAGTCTGTTTCATTCTTCACTTTTCATTCCTTTATTCCTCTAATTTTCTTTTTTTTTTCTCTTTCTTCCGTCATTTCTGGATGACAAAGAGTTTCGTAAAAGAATGGAAATGAACGTAAAAAGAGATCCCAGAGGAAAACTCGAGGAAACCCATCACGGACGTCAAATTGCTTTTGATTCTTTCCCAATACTCTTCTAATCAGTAGATCCCAAAGGTATGAATTTACCACTGTGTACTCGGCGGAAAAACAATGAGAGAAGAAGAAAAAAAAAACAACGATGCGTATGATAGAGATAATGCTGGAACTGAGACTCAGCTACTTTTCATTGAGGGAAAAAAGGAAGCACTTTGAATATAAACTCGAGTTTTGCCTTTCGAATCGATCAAAAGAGTTTAAAAAAAAAAAAAATAGAGGATAGAGGAGAACTGAATGAAATTGAGTCTGGGGTGATGGTGGAGGTACCGGAGATATTTTTTTTTTTTTCGTTGCTACCATCACTCTGAAATAACGATGAGAGCACTCTGCACCATAGAAAATACGTCAGAGAGTGATGCACTCGTTTATAATTGATGACTAGTGGGAGATATAGGATTTTCAACAACGTTATTCGATTCATCGAAGTTATAATTAATGTTGGATAGAGACAAAATGCGCTCACGAGTATTGCACTTTACAGGAATTTTCATAGAATTCACATACATTCAACCGGATAAATGATCATCATGGATTATAATAATGATACTATGATTATTGAATGATTACAGAAAATTGAAATTCCATGGATTCTCCAATTCAAATTTCGACTACTTCATAGCATTGGCGATTAATGACTTCATCCAATGAGCAATAATTGGAATTATTCTATTATTAGAATATTCATTGTTATCATATTCAAATGATAGATTAGTGAATATATTTTTGAACATGACTATTCATACTTTATAACAAATAGGATTCGATGTAGCAATAATATGCTTTCAAATTGAATATATATCAAATTATACTAAAAATATATAGTCCCATGCATATCTTATATATATTCATCAATACATGTTAGATCATATTTAGTCTTTCTCTGCAAGAATATGCTTCCAATATTCGGTTGCTTTCCAATCAGCACAGGAACGACGAAAGTTTGAAGACGAAAGTGGCGGTTAATTCAAACACGTTTACACATTTCAAAGTTTTCGATGCCTCGTAGTTTGGTGCTCGTAATCCAGTAATAAAAATGTAAAACATAACGAAATTCGAGTGAACCCAGGGGGTTAACAATTTTCTTGGATAATTTAAGTGTCTAACCGTGAATCTATTCTTTGCTAAACTTTCAGAAAATTTTACCAAGTTTTTCTTTTTTTTTTTTTCTACTATCTATTACAAAACTGCATAACCCAGGACGTTCAAAATGACACAATCCTCGTGACTCAGATACTTTGACCCACTGCAAATTTTGGAGAGTTATTTCAGCTTGGCCCTTGCGGTCCAAATCCTCGGAAACAATGGGAAAGTAAAAGGAAAAACTCAAAAACTCATATTCATCCTTGGCTGGAGAATGAAAACAAAGTGGTCAAAAAGAAGAAGAAGAAGAAGAAGAAGAAGTAAAATTATCCGGAAAACTTTTCATTTGATCAATTAAGAAAACTTGAAATACCCGTTTTTGATACACATGATTGATCGTATTACGCTTCGTTGAGCTCATCGATTACAACAATAACAACTCTCTGGATACAATGACGTCGAATACCTGGGGAAATCCAATGTCTGTTGTAGTAAATGTTATTTCCACCGTTAAATTGTACAATGCAGACAGATGAAACGTGTAGAAAAAGAAAGAAAAAAAAAAAAAGATACAAATTCGATCCAATGGTGATTCTATAATACCAGTGTTATTCAATTCATCTCCTCGCCATTGACGTTTTGAAATATCAGGACAATATATTGCGTCACATAATTTATACTAAAAGAAAAATAAAGTGCCACGATAATGATAATAATAATAATAATAATAATGAAATACAACTCTGAAGTTAGCAATATTGTGGTGAAAGTATTGGAATAAAAACAGGTTTTCTCTTTTCTCTCTTACTTATTTTCTTTTCCTTTCGATTTTTTTTTTTGTTATTTCTACTTGACCTACGTAAATGTAGTCCGCCTGAAAATGTTGGAATATTTCGATGCCATCAGCCTCTACAATAGTCGAATGTGCCCTGAAACATTCACCTGGGGAAGTCAGTTTGAAAGAAGGCTTGGTCTTGGAATGAACGAAGAAGGGAATTCCGACCGGTCAAACTGCCCCCACTATAATCCTTCTCTAACACATAGGCACACACATACATGGACACGGATGTAAAGTATAAGCAGTAGTTTACTATCTTTCTCTTTTGCTCTTTAGCCATTTGTAAATGACTAATGCAATACACATTGTCTATTTTGCTCTTGCTCTTTTTCTCCTCTCTCTCTCTCGATTATTCTCGTCTTTTTTCACCATTGTGTGTTGTACTAAAACTCCACTACAAACTTACGTGATTGCATCTCTGGAGGCATCAACTAAATGGTATCGAGCCAAATAGGCCGAACCATTCGCTCTCGTGGCATTTTCAAAGCCGTCTCATCGATGTCTCATCCAGTCGAACTCTGATTTCTTTTCTATCTCATTCTCTTACTCTCTACTTTGTCCTTGAAAAATCGATTCTACTCGAGAGAAAACAATGTGTTCCCAGTGCATTTTTTTTTCGCAGATTAAATTCCTTGGATACATTTATTTCTTTTGGCAGCAGTGAATAGTCATTTTGGAGAATTATAATGACTAAAACCCGGAACTCAAATTATTTACGCTTTTTAATCATCTTATGAAGTGCCGAAACATCGATGGTTTCATCAATTTATCATTCTCTACATTCCTTTGAAAAAAAAAAGTCGATTAGAATTATTCGAATGGTTTCGAAATTATTTTGAATTTTCTGTGGTTAGACCAGGAAATCCTGAGGATAATACTCAATTTATTTTTAAACTTGACAAATATTTTTCGAATTGATTTCTCGAATTTGGATTTCAAGAAAAAAAAATTGCAGTTCTCGTGGATACAAAAGTTTGTCTGAGGATACGAAAGTATTTAAGAGTTCGGGTGGAGAAAAGAATCATAATGGTCCGAATTCTTCAAATTTTTTTGACCAGGTTTAGAGCGCGAGGATCAATTTAGCTGAGGCACTTCAGTAGCGAAAGGGTAAAACAGGATAAGTCGATTCTCGATATTGATATTGATAGGGAAATTTAATATAGGGGAAGGTGGGGTAAAATGGACACATTTAAATTTTTGGGCAAATATTATGGAAAACTCTGGAAATTAATAGAAATATTGGCGGTAGATTGTTTTTGATGATTTCATTGGAAAGCTGAGGAAATTTTAGGGGGGAAACAAGTGCCGGAATGAATTTTTTTGAATTTTTGATGATTTTGTCTTTTTTGAGCATTTTAGAAGGGTAATAAATTTATTTGTTAAATGGCGACATTGCCTCGTGGATGGGAGGTGGAGAAAAGATGTGAGAATCAAAATTCGAAGGTAAATATAGTAACTCGCAATAGCTCAGTGGTCAGAGCACCTGACATGTAATCAGAGGGTCGCGGGTTCAAATCCTGCTTGCGCATTACATATTTTTTCCGAAATTTGATTCTCCTAAAAAATTTATTAATAAAAATTAATTTATTAATAAATTTATTTGTTAAATGGCCTTCCTTTTTGTGAAAATTTTCAGTTTTTTGAGAATATCTTCGGTTCTATTTGTAGTAGCGTAAAAATTTCGACGGGAGGTGAAAGGTGAGATCATTTGCCATCGATGTATAGGGTTTTCAAAGTAAAAATATCGATTTTTAAGATATTTATGGGCATTTTTGTGGAAAAGTTTTGTAAAACAGTTTTTGGCCTATAACTATCGCAAAAATTGATATTTTTAAATTCAAAACCCCATAAATCGATGGGAAATGAGCTCACCTTTCATTTGAGACCAACCACGAATTGTTACGACCAATAGAACCAGAGATATTCGCAAAAAACTGAAAATTTTCAAAAAAAGAAACGCTTTTACCCTTAAATAATGCCGAAAAATATCGATTTTTCAAAAAAATCGCAAAAAATACATCTGACACTTGTTTTCCGGCTAAAATTTCCCCAGCTTTTCAATAGAATCATCAAAAAAAATCCATCTCCAACCATTTCATTACAGTGTCCATTTTGCCCCACTCTCCCCTAAACTGATTGGTTTCATCTGAATTTATTTTACAGTATCTAAGGTTTTTATAGACTGAAGGACTATATTTTTATTAAGAAGCTATTTCGACGCAGTCTTCTTGATATACTGGTTACTAACTTCCAGAGAATTTCAAGATTTCTGCACGAATCATGACATTTCTAATGAGCTCATTGACAGTAATGCCATTGAGAATGTTCCAACGCTCGAAACTGTTGCTATACCAATATATATTACTCCTAATGCTGCCTTCAACGAAAATTTCACTCTGTAAGCTCTTAGACGTGAAGTAAAGCATTGTCACCATATTCCTATTGACACACGATAACAAAGCCACCAACTATTCTGATAATGTTGAAGATTCTCATTTCTCACGTTTGATGCTAAAACTGATTCTCCTTCGCACACACATAAATGTTTCATACTCCAAAGACAGAGATTCTCGGCTTCGAAATTGTTCGCACTTACGTGACTATTTATTGTAAATACCAAAATCCTCTTATTCTCCAGCTGGTTGAACAAATACTCAGTGAACTAATGTCTCTGAGCATTGGAGGATTAAAACTAGATATATATATATATACCACCTCAACAAGTTTCATCTATCAGTTTCATTTACTCCAATAAACTGTTTTGTAAATAATACTCTTCATGTCTCATCTGTTAAATTATCCCTGTATTCACTGAGAATGTTATCACCTATTGTAGTATTCCAAGTATTTCAAGGAGAATACTGGAATTAAGGATGTTCTACAGGTATTTTATCAAAATTTAAAAATGTACGATTTCATTGAAATTTTTTTCCAAGGTTCTCCAAATCATAAAAAAAACCGTATGCAAAATTTTGGATTTTTTTCATACTTGGTTTAAAAGTTATAAATTTTTTAATAACCATCGTTCAAGGATGTTCTACTGGTATTTTATTAGAACTTAAAAATGTACGATTTCAATGAAATTTTTTTCCAAGGTTCTCTAATTTATAAAGAAACCGTATGCAAAATTTTGGATTTTTTTCATACCTGGTTTAAAAGTTATAAATTTTTCAATAACCATTTTTAACATGATTCTTATGGAAAATTCACAAAAACTTAAGAAATTTTTCAAATTTGGTAAAACTTCGGATATAGGTGAGAAATAACCCCCCGCACAATTTGTTCATTTTTATACAACGATTGGGTCAATAATTGGCATTAAAATTAATAAAAATGCTTGAAAAATTGTCGATTTCGCGTAAGTGCTGCCAACTTGTGTCGCCAGAATTCCCTAGAATTCAACGCTTTTTTCCAAATAATTCTCAAACTAATTAAATAAAGGATAAAAAAAATATCTATGAAATGTAATGATAATAATATAATATTTGAACACTGACAGCGTTCCATAATTCCCTGAAAATCATTTTAATGAGGAATTTAAAAAATCATTATTTCATGTTCAGGGATTGGAACACTGACGAAATCACTGCCCCTCTCATGCCGCACAACCCCCGCTTACGGTAGGTATAGAACATCCTTAAACCATGAAAAGAGAAGAAAATAGGGAAAACCACATAATCCATTTAGATAGTGTAATGCACGATGTCTTTCACGATTCCTCTTTCATGAAGAATTTCAAGAACGTACTGTCATTTTCTATGGCAACACAAGGACCAACGATCCAAAAGGATTTCACAAGATATTGTACTGTGGGGAGGAAATAAAAAAAAAGATTTCAGTAGTGAAGAGGTAAAACGAGATAAGTCTATTTTTTTCTCATTCACTTTTTTGGAAATACCTTAGAAAATAAGCGAGATAGGGGGATTTTGCCCCTAAATCTCTTTTGTAACTCTTGAAATTTCCTACCAAAAAAGATGAGTTATATCGCCTTATCTCGCTTAGTTTCCGAGATATTTTCTTCAAAATGATCACAAAGATAAGTCGATTTATCCTGTTTTACCTCTTCACTACTGATTTCTATAGCCAATGAATAGGGAAGTTTGGTGTAGAATAAATGAGCAGAGAGTACAGGGAAATGTAATTTTTCTTCGAGAAACAACAAATTAATTCAACACACGAAGATCGATGTATATACATCCTCTACAGAAAAAAATAAATTTCCCAGACACGTATTACAAAATAATATCGCTCCACTGGTCAGTAGAAATTCTCTTCATACCAGAACGAAAAGAGGCAAAAAAAAAAACCCCGAAATCATAGGAATTCAGGTAGAAGCCATCAGCAGAGAGGATGAAGAAAAAAAAAGGAAGAATCTGTTTTGTGTATCTGGGAGTAGAATTTTCTTTGTTCCAGTATCCTCACCATGACAAATTTGTCACAATGAAGGATTGCAATTCCGTATAGAGGAATAGGAAGATGAAAAAAAGGAAAAAATCCATGAATCCAGTGAATTTGTTCATTTATCTTTTTTTTGTCATTTCGATTTAATGCAAGTGCTGTGTATTAATGAAAAACTTGTCTCACAATTTTTCAAGTGAAAAAAAAAGGAGGGGGAAAATCGATTGTAGATTAAATCACAGGAGCCAAGCATCATAATCAATCTGGGCTAAAGCCTTTGGCCCCTGTCGCATAGTATTATATTGTAGTTGTGAATAACAACTAGATCGGATTAATTTTCGAGTACCCAAGTGCATGTTTAGCCCTTGCTCTCGATTTACACTCCACTGGCCTCGTTTGGTTCCGCACTTTATAATTTTCCCCTCCACTCTTTTCCATTCTCCATTCATTCTGAATAACATGACAGTCGATTTTTCCTCGGTCCTCTCCATTAATTGCTCATTATCAATTTTTTTTTGCTTTAATTTTTTTTTTGTCCCTTTCAATTCATTTACACAATTATTCCTCTGTGTTATGTCATCATGGCCCCCTTTATTTTAGATGATTGCAAAAAAATACGATCTTTTTTCTCGTTGAATGCTGCAATAAGAGGAGTGGAACAAAAAAAAAAAGACACTTCTTATTATTACACCTGACATGTAATGGTCTTAAAACCTATTAAATGTCTTAAATGCCATTAAACAAATAAATTTATTAATAAATTAATTTTTATTAATAAATTTTTTAAGAGAATCAAATTTCGGAAAAAATATGTAATGCGCAAGCAGGATTTGAACCCACGACCCTCTGATTACATGTCAGGTGTAATAATAAGACCATTAAACCATTTAATTTAATGTTTTAATACCTTTTAATGGTCTTAATAAGACCATTAAACAAATAAATTTATTAATAAATTAATTTTTATTAATAATTTTTTTTTTTTTTTTTTTTTTTTTTTAAGATGAAACTCGCCGATTTGATGGTGAAGAGCGAGCGGTTTAAATGCCGGAACTATTAACCTTCCACATTTTTATCACAACGATTGCAATAGAATGGGAATATATCTTTGTATATTATGCTAGGTTTGTGTGTATATATATGTATGTGTATACTTGTATGTTTCATATGCCACAGAACTGACATGCAGCACTGTCGGCGTCAAGGCAAACCGGTGTGGTATTTTAAAGGGCAACTGTGGTATATAGTGACTCCTCCGATAAAAAAAATAGAGAGTAACATTGTATGAGAATTATTTTATCCTACTATCACGGATTCTTCAGCAACATCTGTACAATTGCACGTAACTTTTGTGTGTCACAAAAGAATAGCACAATTGTAGTGACTTTATGCCAGGTTTTTTTTCTTTTTTTTCCTCTTCTTTTCTACTCTATTCCTTCTTTTTAATCACTCAGAGAAACTTGTGATAATCGTTGCGAGAAAATTGCACTGTGCTTCAATTAAAAAGATGTTGGAGCGAAATTTTAGAGATAAAAAAAAAAGGTGAAGAAAGAAATATAATTGCTCAACTGTGTTAGTTTTTTTTTTTTTTTTTTTCGAATATCTCAGCAAAGGTAGGAGAAAAATGGTTAATTATAGAAATTAATTGGAGAAGTTTTATAGGTAAATTTATGCATGATTAGTTTTTTGTGAAATTTCTCCTAGTAGAGATAAATATAGTTATTTAATGATTAGAAATTACGAATATCAAGGATATCATGGAAAAAATTAGTCATAAATATTATCGATTAATGAGGCATAAAGTGGAATTGAAAAGATTCCATTAATTTTTTTCCTTCAATTCATAGAATTATTCGTCGCATCATTCCATTCACTTTCCTCAACGGAAATATTTATTTCTCGCAGTGTTTTTTTTTTTTTTTTTTTTTTCATCAATATCGTAATGAAGAAATATTCGCGAGAGATAAATAATTACTTCCTTCTGCGCATATTAATATTTTTTTTTTTTTTTCAATTTACGTTATCTTTCAGAATTTAACCATCACTACTCTTCGAAACTCGGTCTCTCTCTGACGTAATATCGATAACGTACTGCCTGCAGCAATAACGAGGTCACGAGGAAGATTAACCGATCGAAAGTCCAACCAAAAATGTATCAGATGTATACACAACGATATGAGCATGAAATTTAACGTGAAAGATAGAGATAGAGAGAGAGAGAGACGAAGATATTTCCGATAAACAGTACGCAATGTAAGCAAAGGAAAAATGATATTTTTCCATCATTTTATCTATGAAAACTGGTGAATTAAACGGAAAAACGAATGAAACTGTCAAAAAGACTGAATACATTGTATAAGCATGTGTTATTGCAGTTACATCCTGGCAAAACTTTGCCTCTTCCCGAAAGAGTTGAAGCAAAAAAAAAGTTTTCAAAGCATAAAACGAAAAAAAAAAAAAGAAAGAAAGAGAAAAACAAATTGTAGAGAGGAAATTTTCAAGTGAGTACGAAAATCTTTGTAATCCCTGGATTTAGAGTTGCTCTTACACTTTTTTTTTTTTCTTTACCATTCTTTTTTTACAATCTTCGATTTCCTGTTCCAATTGGTCGATTTTATTTTTACCCTCTGGTTTTTTTCCACGTTACACAAACTAATACAATTTTACGTGTGCATGTAGAAAATACATTGGAGCTTTTAGTACATGCCTTAATGCCATCTAGAGAGGAAACCGGAATTGAGAATCTTCAAGTCTTGTATAACACATATGAGATGAAATCTTGAAGATGATATTTCATAACACTTTTTTTTTATTTTTATCTTTATTTGCAATTTCATTGATTTTCTTTGGGCGATACATCGTTGAAAAGTTTTGAGATGAAATAGGTTGAATATATATTCGGAAACAGGATATTATGAATTTCCCATAAGTTTTGAAGAATTTTTTCATAAAAAATTACACCAATACAGCATTTTTGGTAAGTTTTGGCTTCAAGCTGAAGTTTTTTTGCTGGAAATTCTATTTCAAAAGAAGTCAAAAGTGGTAGAGAATGTAGAGTTAAACAAAGTTTTGTTCTCTTTGAAAGTATAATAGAATCACTGTACATGGCACCATGGAGAATTGTGAGGAGCATTTGGAAACGTTTTTTGAAGAACGTAAAAGTGAATGAAATTTCATTCGGACGTTTGTATTTTTTTATTTCGAGTGAGATGAGTCGATTAAGCTTGGTCATTAGTTTCTTGGAATTTGAGGAAATCAAAGTGAATTTTTGTAGATATTCCGCAACTCTAATACAGCTCAACGAAGAAAATTATCATGAAAAATTTTTTATCTCTGTGAGAAACCAAAATATTGTAAATAAACCCACCACAAGATTCAGTAGCTTAAATGTGGGACGAGATTAGCTGATTTTTTTTCATTTCTGTTATAAAAAGATAAAACATAACACGTCGACTTATCTTTATGATTATTTTACGTTAAATATCGCGAAAATTGAAGGAGATAATGAAATTTGTGTAAAGACATTTCTTTAATATCTCTACAAAAGAACTTTATGAAAATTTTTGTATCTCGCTTCTCGATATCAAGATATTGTGCAAAAACTCTAAAATGAACTATGCCCATCTCTTTCACCAATTCTCTGTCATATTTAGTATCGGTCCCAATTAAGATAAATTTAAAGAATGTCTGGAAGAAATGGAAATCACCGTAATAAAAAAAGAATCGAAAAAAAAATACATGAACATGTTTTTTTCCAAATTCTTCTCTGGTTACTTGTGTAAAACTCAAAATTCGAAATACCGTTGAGAATTAGCGTGTTAAGGATGTATGATCGAGAGAATGGGGGAATCGTGAATTTTGATGGGTAGGGATAGGCTCGAACGATTGCGGGATGAGCTGAAGTAAATGACCACGTGACTGTGTACTGTGAATCTGGCCAATCACAGCGAGAAATGAATGATAAAGTGAAGTAATTCGAATTTCAATTCTATTTTTCTCTTCAGGATGAATGAATACATAGGATTTTTTTAAATATTGCCGAATTACTACAATATCCATTTTTCTTATGAATATTTGTTCTTTGTACTACGGGAGCTTGAAAATTTGGATATTTATTAATTTACGATCATAACCTCCATTTCTCCATAAGAGCCCATGTATTTTCTGTCAATTTTCAATAATTTTTTTCTTTCCTATATGAATGATTACCTATCCCGGACTTTTTATAGTAAAATTCTTTGAGAAATAATCTAACTATAAAAAAATTTTGAAGCCTCAAATCGAACGTTTTCCTCATGATCATGCATCCTTAAGCAGTGGGGGGGGGGGGGGGGGAGTAAGTCATAAGGAGTGGCTCTCTATAGCACCTTAAGTGTGATAGGAATCTTCATTTATTCGTAATGAGAGCACTCTGAACAACGACAAACATTTCCAAAAAACGATAAAGATAAAAATTATGCCATCAATATATGTCACGTAATCTGAAAATCAACGTTAAAAAAAAAAAAATAATGAGTCGACTCACCTTTCCAAGATATTGAAATCCATGATCGTCAGCTACTTGTTTTGCTACATCAGGTCCACCACTAATATGTGCTGCCCATTGACTCGAGTAAGCTCTAACACGACCCTCAATTGTGAACAGTAAGAGGGCCACGTAGAGAATCCATTTTTCGGCACACATGATCGCTAGAAACGATCACAAATTTCACTTTTTTTTTTTTTTAACAAAAATCACCACTTGTCTTCACTCAAATGAAATATCACTAGCGTTCATTCACTAAACTCTGTCTGTAGATTAAAAAATAAAAAGTAAAAGGAATAAAAAGTGCAATAATCACAATTGTATGTTTCCATAAAAAATACAGGAAACGATAAAAAAGATTTTTTAAAAAATTGCCCACACTCGATGAAGTTAAGAATGAAAAATCACAATGTAAAAAAAAGCAATGAGCTATTTTCACTGGTACGAACACACATTTACACAGTTGTCTCAGTTAACGAGATAAGAAACGCCAAGTTGACGTGTTATATCTCGAACTTTCCAAATATACAAAAAAATAGGAAAGAAAAACTAAAAAACACGTAAAACAACTAAGTAAATTAAATAAAAAAAAAAAATAATGGTAATTGTGTATAATAGAGCCCACAGTAAAATTAATTTAATTTATCTTGGTCAAAAATTTGAAGGAAGGTATAGGAACTAGCAATAGCTCAATTGGTAGAGTACCTGACATGTAATCAGATTGTTGTGAGTTCAAACTTCGCTTGTGTGCATTCCATATTTTTTTCCAAAGATTTGACTTTGACAATTATTTAAATTTCATGGGTGTTATTCTGCACATTTACCAAAATAATGAATTTCATATGAAGAAATAGGTGAAACAGAGTTAGCACGTGGCACAATTTGATTGAATGTCGTGGGCTATACTCACTGGGGCTGTGCGCACGTTTAGTACTGCCAGTTGGATAAAAAATTGACGTGACCACTAGCACCGAACGTTGGCTCACAACTGAATCGCGCGCGATACGTCTGGGCAGTTAAGTAGCTCCTAAGTGTACGTCACGTGGTACGTATAGCCAATAGCTATGTGTCTTCGTTACTTAGCTGCGGTGTTCCTCCACGCCGCTCCATGTGCTTTTATCTTTATTTTTTATTAACCATTTCGATAATTGTGGAGCATTAAATTGATAAAAATTCACTGATGTACATTTAAAGATTTTGCCTGCTCGAAATTTCTTTATTTTCCTGCACTATCATTTACCTCTTTTTTTTTCCATAATAATAAGCCTTGGCATAAAATAGATGGGTTCAAACATCAATGACGTCACTCGATTAGAGAATTGCATTAAAATCCATGGGGATTTGGAATTTCATGCCGAAGAAATCAGCGTCAAAATTGTGATGAACTTCTCTCTTCTTTTTTCTAATCGAACGATAAATTCTATTGCCTTTTTCTCTTTTACCTCCAACTGATAGGAATTTTATTCCAATATGGAGAATGCAATCAGGAGAATTACTCTGGCAATCTAGTGAATCGTTGAGCCATTGAGACGATTCAAAGACGTGAATTGAAATCAACTCTGGTTCATCGAATTTTGCGACAGTTTTTCCAGATGACAAAAGACCTTCCACTCTGCATGTAGTATCCTCCTGATTCTGCTGTACACTTTCTATCAAATTTTTTATCCCTCTATCTCCATACTCTTTATTTTCTATCGTCACTATCTCGTGACTCTTTCACTCAGTCTCGTTTGAACGAGAAGTGAAGCACAAGAAGAAGAAGCAGCAGCTCGATCGTGGATAGTGTACCGGTAGCCGGAGATGGAGCAGGAAAGACCACGGATTTCCTGGGTATTCAGGCATCTAGAAAAGGCATTTGGCTTCTACCGATTCTTTCTAGTAGTGAAACCAGTTTTTTTTTATCCTATCTTATCCACTCTCTATTTTTTTTCCTTATTTTCAATTTATTATTTTCTCCAGTTTTTTTATTTACTCTCTTTCTCGCGATCCTTTCACTCACTTCAATCGTCTTATTTGTTTATGTGTATTGACATGATTATATTACGATTGATCGATGGAAATAATATTGTTATATATAATCGGAGTATCTCCGACGATTTTTCCATCACGTGCCATTCGACTTTTCCTACACGTACGTGACACTTGAATTCGTGAGATTCGCGTCATCGATTGAGTTTTACTAAAGTATTTTATCGAAGGATACACAAAGTGTCAAAAGGAAAAACTATGTCGATTCCTTTTTTTTCTTTCTAATTCCTGGGCTATTTTTTATTCTTTTTTTGCTTTTTTTCCTTCAACAATTCCCTTACTTCCACTCTTTCCACTCCCTTTGTTGAATCCGCCACATTCCCCTGGGGTTACCGTGCTGTATTCAATTTTCTCCTCTCTCTCTCCTCGTTTTTTTTCTATCTTGCTCTCACTTCCTCACTGGATTTCGCTTCTTCTTCTTCTTCTTCTCACTTCTATACACGAATTCTTTTGATCCACCGCGAAAGACTCATCCACTCAATTCTGTGCTGGTGGCTTCAGCTGAAGAACTGAAAATTATTCAAAAAACGTTAGTACACTGAGTGCCATTGCGAATTTTTTCACGCGTCAACGTGACAATCTGGGAATACCATCAATTTGTTTTGTATACAATGTTGAATTTTATATTTTCTGTTTTTCCTCTTTTAATCACAATGATTGCATGGTATTGATGTAAATTACTCTGTTGTTTTTGTTTTATAATTTAATCATCAATAACATTGACAATTTCAAGGATACTACTTGATTAATCAACTGGGATTCACACAGATACTACTATCTATCTTTGGATATTGATATTTGTCTTTTAAATATTTTTTATCAATTTAGCGGGAATTCCTGAATGTTGGGGGATTTTTTCCATTTTATCTTTCTTTTCTTCTGATTTTGAATGAATATTCTTTTCTGTGATTGGAGTAAAAAGTTTTTTAATTTTATTCAAACGATAATTTTTATGGCAGTTTTCAACTCTTTTGAAATGAAGGCAAAAAAGAAAATTTCTAAATTAATTTAAAAAAAAATCTATTCTAAAAAATTTGACTCGTCTGCAAAATTTATTGTGATATTTATCAAAACTGTTCATTCGACTCACATAAAATTTTCAATTGAACGAAAATTCAATGGTAAATTTAATTATTTCATATTTATGATAAAGTATAGTGGTCATGCTTTTCGTGTTATTTATTTCACCAGTAAAATTGGATAATTCAATTAAAAAATTTATCCAACCAAATGTATACAATGTTTATTTGAAAATAATTTTATTTATTTCTCAGATAAATTGAATTATAAGAAAAAAAAAATTATTTTCTTCCAACTATTGAATACTGCATGATTAAAGTGCACTAGCAATTATTCTGTAACTTTACTCTATGAAAACAAGTAGATACGTTTACATCTGGATAGATGTTGAAATTAAATAGCCTGGAGGAAGGTCAGTTGGGTGAAAATTTTATTATTAAATTACTCATTCAATTAAGCAATCAGCTTCAATTCTCCAATTTTACTATCATCCCCCCGTATCTCTCTAGATTGACTTGGAAAATTTTGCAAACAAAAATTTAAATTGCCTTCAACCCTTGAGAAGGAGAATATTCTTCTTTTTTTTCAATTTACTCTCTTTAAATTCTTTATCCCACGGTTGTGCTGATTTTTCGCTCCAACAGAAAAAAAGAGTACAGAAACACAAAACAAACAAGAGGAAGTTGAAGGCCTTCATGGTAAACTTGTTAACCGGAAGTGCAGCTACCTAGGGTCAGGGACTTGCACAAGTTCATGTGCACTCATCTATGTCATCTACATATATATATATATATATACATATATGGATCATAATATTCTCCAATAATGCTATGTGAAAATCTCATTAGCATCTGATTAAGCAAATGGATTTTACAGGACAAATTGATTGGAATGCTCTTGGAAATCTTTTCTGCATTAAAACTCTCTGTTTTTTTTCTCTTCATCCATTAAACCATCGGTGTAAATTACATTTAGAAATGCTTGAGGCTGTATGCTCAAAAACTAATCTGACAACGCTACTGCAGTTAAAATAAAGTTTATTTCTAATTTAAATGTCTCATTTCTCGGCTTAATTCGTCACGTACACATTTATTGCTATACGAATCGTTTGCCTCAATTTTATACTGTCGTATAAGATAGTTGGGAGAATAAACTAGATTGAGTTTATACATTACATTTGATTATCTCAAGAGGAAAATATTATCAATCATAATTTTATTACGATTTTTTTTTTCACGACAGGAAAGAATAAACATTAGTTCTGGCTGAGGGATTTTTATAAGTTTCGGTTATTTTATTGAAAACTGGGAAATTTGCGGTAATAAATCCTGCGATAAAATCAATTTGGTTGGAGAGTGGTTAACGAAAAAATTGAAGAAAAAAATCTCTTTAAATTATGAGATTTAGGAAGATTCTACGAGAGATCTTTTCAGTAGTCTAATCAATATTCCTGAATAATTACAGAAACTCTGGAATTTTTTGGAAATCTGTGAGTATTTGAGAATATGAGTAGACACCACAAATGTAGGTAAATATGCAGAATAACGCCTATCCTAAAATTTAAATAATTATCATAGTCAAATCTTCGGTAAAAAATATGGAATATCTTTCAAGCGAGGTTTGAACTCACAACCATCTGATTACATGTCAGGTGCTCTATCAATTGAGCTATTGCGAGTTCCTATACTTTCCTTCAAATTTTTGACCAAGATATATAGAGGAGAGTGGGGCAAGATGGACCTCCATAGCAGCATGATTCAGGAATTTATTTTAGAGTTAAAGACTCGATGGAAAAATCTCAAAAAATTTGAAAAGATGCTCCAATATGTTGACATTGTTGGTGAATTTTTTCATTCTTTTTAAAAGACTCCTTCATTCTCAAAAAAAATCCCGAATCATTTGGACCTCCCTTTCTGAGGCATATTTTATTTTAAATTAATTTTTTTTTATTGTGGGCTCTATTATACACAATTACCCAAACGTAATTTCCAAAATTGTCCAATTCATGTTACATTCAATTTCATAATGATGCCGCGATTAAAAAAGAACCGGTATCGAGTTTACCAACAACAACGAGATATTGTTAGTAGTATGAAGCAAACAATGAGCGCGTTACTCTTGCAGTCATATTCTCCGAGTAAAGAGGGGGGGGGGATGTCCCTCAGCTGTCAGGAGTGAATGTATAAGAAATAAAGAAAGAAAGAGAGAGAGAGTGAGAAAACAAAGAGAAAAGGATGGAAAAAGTTCTCTGTGTGTATATAAATATACAGGTGGGCTACTTGAATTCGCAATAGCTATGGAATGTGTCAATTGTGAAAATAAAAAAAATACTAATTTTTTTTATACACAAGTAGAGATTTCAACCAAAGAAAAATGGATAAAATACAATTTAAGGATGTTCGATCGAGAGAGTGGGGGAATCGTGAATTTTGATGTGTGGAGATAGGCTCGAACGATTGCGGGATGAGCTGAAGTTAATGACCACGTGACTGTGTACTGTGAATCTGGCCAATCACAGCGAGAAATGAATGATGAAGTAAAGTAATTTGAATTTCAATTCTATTTTTCTCTTCAGGATGAATGAATACATAGGATTTTTTTAAATATTGCCGAATTACTACAATATCCATTTTTCTTATGAATATTTGTTCTTTGTACTGCGGGAGCTTGAAAATTTGGATATTTATTAATTTACGATCATAACCTCCATTTCTCCATAAGAGCCCATGTATTTTCTGTCAATTTTCAATAATTTTTTTCTTTCTTATATGAATGATTACCTATCCCAGACTTTTTATAGTAAATTTCTTTGAGAAATAATCTAACTTTAAAAAAATTTTGAAGCCTCAAATCGAACATTTTTGTCATGATCATACATCCTTAAGCAGTGGGGGGGGGGGGGGGGGGGGGGAGGAAGTCATAAGGAGTGGCTCTCTATAGCACCTTAAGTGTGATAGGAATCATCTAACTTTAAAATAATTTTGAAGCCCCGAATCGAAATTTTTGTCATGATCATACATCCTTAAGTTTTGTAAGAAAATACCATTTGGCGTGAATGTCTGAAGATGCGCGGGCGCGAACGTTCATCTACCCCACTGTATAGATATATATACCAGTGTGCATTGGCCTTCTGAGCCGGTGCGCACGATTCTATGTGCACGTGGACTTCTATACACTCAAACAATTGCATGTATATATATATATATATATATATATATATATATTCCTGCAGGCTCTTTAATTTCACGATTTATTTTTCGCGCTTAATTCATTGGAATTCATTGCTTTTTAATGTAGCTCATCTGTACTACGAATATATTGAAATGATTGGACGACTTTAAATTATCATAAAAATGTTTTATTTAATTTATGATTATTTTATAGACATCTTGACACGAAGCCCAAAAGAATAACAATCTCTTCTCAACTTCTCTATTGACAAACAAATTTTTCGCTAACTTCATTAATTATTTATTGATCGTTAGCCAGAAGAATCAATAAAGAGTTCTTGATTTCGTTACAATATATTCTAATCCAAGGAATTACTTGTCACATTAAAAAGTAAGTGAAAATCCTATCATTCTCAAGGTATCACGTCTCCCAGTTTCATAACGGTATTTGAATTTACCGAGAATTTTATTTTCCTCCTGCAAAAAACAGGGAAACAGCTATTTCAGCGTAGACACCCGTATGTGTTGAATTGTTGGCAATGAAATGAAAAAAAAAGGCCAAGGAAACCTCTACATACGATAAAATGATAAGAAACATCCAAGTATTGACAGATACTCCATCGAGGCTAAATTATAATTTCGCTTAAAAAATAAAAAAAAATACATTAGATTGACAGTTGGCCTTCCAAAATTGTCACGTGACACTCAAACTTACATGAAAACACTGATTATGAATTTTGATAAAATGAATGATAAATACACAATTCAAAAGAGAAATATTCCATACATACTCATATGTATTCACGTGTGTTGATTCGTTGATGTGGATGAAAAGAATTTTTCAATAAAGAGTAGAAAATTCACAGTATCTCAGGCAATTTGAACATCTCAACTGCTTCTATTCCCAAATGAAGCATAACTTTGCTCCAAAGAAACTAAACGCACGTATTACCGACAACAAACGAAACTTGGATAAAAAAAAAAAAAGAAGATAGAACGAGAAAAACAAATTACAAATTCAAAACAACTTCAATATTCGTCTTTTTTCATGGAAAATTCATTACTCAACGTGGCACATGGAGTTATATTATTTTTTTAAACCTGAGATTTTCGTGAGTTCGAAGGGGGGAATTCTATTTTTTCTTCTCTCTTATTATTATTATATAGTAAAAAAAATAAGACAGATTGAGCACGAGCTCACCCCCACGGCGGTGCACGTATGACTGACGAGCCGGACCGCCCCAACGGAGGTTTTCGCTTCTCATTTCTCCTCTTTTCTTTCTCTCTACCTCTCACACACACACATACATATACATATAACGTTGACTTCCCCTCTTCTCCCTTTCGCCGTTTGTGTATGCTCTTGGGTTATCCCTTCCCCCTTACCTACAGTGTTGGCAGTGGCGCCGATGAAATCCCCTCTACCACCGCTGGTCCACGCTTCCCCTCATTTCACCCACACACAGCCTCCTCTCTCCACTACTACAAGTCCAATAGTGAAGTTTTGATAGTTTCACTGTTTCAGTCGCTTTTCAATACACGGTGAGAAATTCTGACGAAAAAAATATCGTCACCTGAGAGTTAAAGGGGCGTAAGTGCTGTGTATAAGCATAACACTTACGCCCCTTTGTTCCTAAGGCAACGATATAATGAAAGATCTGAGTAAAAATTACTGAATCTTCTTCGGAATCGTGGAATATTTCGTGATACGAAATATTGAAAAATTAGGTGGTAATTTATCACAAGAGTTCATCAACAAGTCACACAGGGGAGAGATTCCGCGCGTTATAAGGTCCTGCGTTATAACGTAAAAGCGTTAGCTTTGTGTTATATTTTATTTAATTACAATTAACCAATTAACTCTTAAACGATTTCAACAGCACTACAATCACTCGCGAACGAAATACTAACGTTTTAGTAAGTGCAATTATAAATAATTCAAAATTAAAAAAAAAAAAAAGGCTAATTGGATACTGCTTATAACGTGCGGAATCTCTCCCCAGGAGTACATCAAAAATAGCGCTGTTAGAGCGTCGAAAATTATCGAAAACATGTACATTTTTCATCTGTGCCTAATTAGCTTTTTCGTTGATTCTTATTATTTTTTTTGTCAACCAGTGAAATGTCCTGCGTTTGATGGGAAAATTTGGTACTTTTTGGTGAGAATATCTTTTCGTGTACTATCGTTGCCAAGGCAAACTGTGAGGTAGAGTGATTTTCTCTAGATTCAACGAATGTGTGACAGAGTAGGATAGAGAATACGAGACGGGAATAACAGTTGGAATTGCTGAAATAGAGATGTAAGAAAAGCAGAGTAAGGAGAAAATGAGAAACACTGAGAATTTTTCATTGCCTCATTCTCTCTTTATCTTTCTCTTTCTTTCTTTCTACATCTATTCTCTTATCCACTGCATGAATGTATCGTCCTTTCTTTTTTGCAGCCTTCTTCTGTTTCTCTCCAATTTCATTTAGACAAGCGAGAAGGCAAGAGAGCTCATGGAACAGAGACATGCAGCGCCATCTATCTTTCTCGATTAAACTCGCAGACTGTGTGCGAGTTAAATTGTACTGGGAATTAAAGAATAACGAAATGCAGGGAATTTTTTTAAATTGGGCATCTTTGAATTGGGAATTGGGCTTCGAGTAGACTCCAATGGCAATTCTCTACTGGTGTAATTGAAAGAGTGAATAAATAAATTGATGAGGATTTTTTGATCATTAGTTATTCACTTTATCGGCAAACACCCATGATCTTCGACTTTTTGCATTTACTGGGCCCTGTACTTTGGGCCCTTTTATCGCAGAACGTCTTGATGATTGCATTTTATTGATATTTAATTCAGCACTTGAGAAGCGAAACTGGATGCATTGATTTTGCTTAGGATTCATTCTTGAGGAAAATAGGAAGTATAGCAATTTTATTCTACACAGAGAAAAATGTTTCCTTAATTTGAGAATGTGCAGTCACTTAAGTTAAGAATGTGCAGGTCACTTAAATTAAGAAAGAAAAAATCACTTGATTTAAGTAAGAAAACTCATTTGATTCAAGTGAGTTTTACTTTCTTAAATTAAGAAAGAAAAAGTCACTTGATTTAAGTGAGAAAAGTCACTTAATTTAAGTGACTTTTACTTTCTTAAATTAAGAGAGAAAAAGTCACTTGATTTAAGTGAGAAAAGTCACTTAATTTAAGTGACTTTTACTTTCTTAAATTAAGAGAGAAAAAGTCACTTGATTTGAGTCAGAAAAGTCACTTGATTTAAGTGAATTTTACTTTCATTTCTCTTCCTAATTAAGAAAGAAAAAGTCACTTGATTTAAGTGAGAGAAGTCACTTAATTTAAGTGACTTTTACTTTCTTAAATTAAGAAAGAAAAAGTTACTTGATTTAAGTGAGAAAACTCACTTGATTTAAGTGACTTTTACTTTTTTAAATTAAGAAAGAAAAAGTCACTTGATTTAAGTGAGAAAAGTCACTTAATTTAAGTGACCTGCACATTCTTAAATTAAGAAAACATTTTTCTCTGTGTATCAATTCATTTCCTTTATGTGTAGGGGAAAGTGGGGAAATTTCACACTTCAATTGAACGCTTCGAGATGAAAATTTTCTAATGATTCCATTGAAAAGCTGAGGAAATTTCGGGCGGGCAACATGTGTCAAAATGTTTTTCCCCAATTTTTGGAACAATTTACTTTTCTGGCCAAGTTTTGATAGGGATTCGATCCTTCCAAAAATCGAAAAAATTCACTTCATCGGCAATATCTCCGGTTCTGTTGGTCGTAGCGACCTGCAGTTGATTTCAAATGAAAGATGAGCTCATTTTCCATCGATTTATGTGGTTCAAAATTCCTTTCAATCAATTTTTCAAATACTTTATAGATAAGTTATAACTCCCTATAACTTTCTCATAAGATGCCCAGAAACTGTTGCACCATGAATGGAAAAGGAAGAATAATTGAAGGTATTGAAAGCCAAGTTGCTAGAATCAGACAAGAGCTGCATGCGTGTTCAGATAGGTGAAAGATGTGAAAAAGTTCTTTCACTCTAATCATCACAATAATAAGTTCAAAAAAAGATATTGTAATATTTTAGAAAAGATGAAACACCGTGCATTGCATGCCTTATGCAAGCCGTCAGACTTCAATATCTACTACTACTGAGCAAGCAACAACAGAGAAAAAACTCCTCTTCTACAAATATATTCTTCTGCATCCCCGAAAAAATGCCTTATTCAGAAACTACATTGTGCATACAAAAATTCAGGCAAAGATAGTGGTAAGCAGATAGACATAAAATTCTCTATGTAAATTGAGATGAAGGATTTTCATGCTGTTTCCGATGCGGAAACACAGTCAATCGATGATATGTTACGTTGCTTTGGAAATTCTCGATATGTAGATACATGAATTTTGCATTATTTTGGATGCATTTTCCCTCTCTCTCTGACGTAGTTTACCATGAACCAGTTTTGAATCCATTTAATGGGCTAGATATGAATTATGATTATTTTCTGGCTTTATGAGTACTCGATCTTTGATCCAAAGTTGACACACTGAGGGAATTTTTTCATACTGCCCTGACTATCTGCTTATAGTAAAGGTCAAAATCAACTATTTCAAACTAGTTATCACGCCCAGAATTATAATGTTAGGGTTACTATTTGAGATCACTGCATTGAATGAAGACGCACAACATATGCATTATTATATTTTAGTTCTGTTAGCCATTTCCATATCATAACCCACACTTTATGAAGTATTGCTCGACTGCAATAGAACAAAATCGATTAAATCATATGTGATTTACTAATGATTGAGTAAATGAAAATTCTATCTGTGTAAATTTGTCATTAATATCCGATTTTTCTGAAGAGTTTCCTAGCAGAAACAAAATTCTAAAAAACTTTGAAAATTACAAAAAAGAAAAAAATTATAAATTGTCTTCTTTTGGGTATCATAACTAATTTTGTACTACAGCTATGAAAATCAAATTTCACATAACGAAAACCAACAGTTGATACTCATGTCTACTATCTGATAATTATACTTGAAGCTAAAAAATTCATTTTTAGAATAAAAAATTTATATTTCTGATCACAAGATTTACTAACTATATAATTATAGTCAAGGCCTTTTTCTACTATATTTTTTAGTTCTAGACACCGAAAAATTCTCTCCGTGCAGATGCAGTGGATTTAGAGTGGATGACGACGGAAATAGGAAAATTGTACTAGATGTGATAGGCGCGAAAAGTGCAGCCGGATAGAGTGTGGATTAGTTTTCTGTTGTATACTTTACGTGAACGACAGTGAAGGAAATTGGAAAAGTTTTTCATCATTTGAAAAATCAATATTTATAATTACGTCTGAAAGTTAAGTTAGTAGACGGATTTTATTATCGATGATATAATGAAGAACTTTTTAATTTGTTGATGGTTACTTTATTCGTTGAAATAGTAAATTGAATGGAACTTTCATTCAATCAATGCAATAATAAAAATTTTCTAATGATACATAAAAGTTTTTCATTAGTTGATAAGTTCTCGTATTTCAAGCAATCGATGAAGAAGTTTCAAGGGTTATTTTCAGGATTTTCAGGATGAAATTTGATAAGGGGTAATTTATAAGATGATGGACATTCGAAATTCAATTCACAAGATGTTGTTAAACTATGAATTCAACGAGCTGTATGACACGGTGGCAGACTGAGCTCATTAATGTGAAATGAATTTCTCGGTACACCAAATTCAAGTACATATACATATATAGATTGTCTATAACTCCAGCGAATTGTCTGTTTTGTATCAAATTCCCGAGTTTCTCAGCATTCTGAAAGAGGTGCTGAGGGGAAAACGTGGAAATTCTCTCTGTACATTACAATGCATTTCAAATATTATATTCTCATATCACAAGATGAGAATACAGATATATCAAAGTATTTCATGCACAAATATCTAATTCAGAAAGTGAACTCGACCTTTTGATGGAAATGATAATTCAATTTTTCAATCAGAATTCAAGTAGGAATGATTGAAGATAAGAGGAAAAAACATCTAGAAAAGACTTTGACTCTTTGAAAGTTATGTACTCCCAATGCATACGAAAAAAAAAATTTCCATCAACGTGAGAGAGATTGAATTTTTTCAAAAAATAGTTTCTATGAAAGCTTCTATGAAATTTTTTGAAAAAAATACTTTATTTTTTCCCCATTTTTTTTGTAAAGTCTTTCACCCTGAAAAAATTTTGGCCCATTTTGCATCGATTTCCCCTACCCACTCAATAAACTATAGACAATGTTAATTAAAATTTTCCCATAATACACGAAACGTGCCTCCACATTTGAAAGAATTCATAAAACTTGAACTTGCAAAATCATAAAATAACATCCCAAGAATATTTTTAAACCGATAAAACATATGGCCTCTATTTTTTCGAAAGATCGTTGAACAACGTTCATACATATTACATTAGAAACTGGCGTGCAGCAGCATAAATAAAATGGACAATATTTTATTCGATGCATCCTCTCTGTGCACGTCATTGCCTATCTATCTCACAAAAACTATCACAGAGTGCTACTTCCATGTTTTTTCCTTCTTCAATTTCAAAAAAAAAAAAAAAAAAAAAAAAAAAAAGAAACTTAAAGTGTTTTCAGTTATACTTCGATTTCGCTCTACATATAACTGTCATATCAAATGACAATATACTTGGTATTTGTAAAATTTTTGAAATCCCGATTCCTCGTGGATGAATGCTCACTTGGAATTCGTGAAATTGAAGCTCTGAGGTCGCGCATTCATGGAATTTGGATCATCGAGCAATAGTTTGGGTGGATAGTAGGTAGAAATGTTCAATATTGGATAATCCATCCACATTCTCTATCCTCTTCTCTTGCTGCCTCTTCCACTCTCTATTCTATATACAATTTGCCTGTGGCTTTATTACTGGAGTCAGGACATATCAAATAACCGATACCTTCTGACATTAACAAAGGGGAGTTTATGGGGATTAATAACAATGTCAAATGTTACCGTTGATTAAACACTGAAAGAGAGACATCCCCATCATTAGTAATGATTGTTTGCAGTATCTCTGAAGAGAATTTGCTAATTTTCACTGACGTATTCTACTCTGAAAATTTATGCGCATTCACAAGTATGAAAGTACCTGTTTGTCACATGATAACAAAGTTAATGAAACCAGGAAATCTGCAAATAATTCTCGAGCAAAACTTTTCGACAATTTACCAGTTTAAAAATGCCTCAACTATTAATTTACCAAATAATTCTAGCAAAACTGTTATAATGTTTTGCACAATTTGTAATTTGTATATTTATGTTAACGATAAATTTTACAAAAGTCTTCTTTCAAATTCAGTGAAATTTACTAGTGTTAGTGACAATATGATACTTCTCTATTTTATTTCTGTACATAGGGAGCAAAAACATTTCGTTCTCATTGCCACCACAAAGTTACCCTCTTTTCACCCCTAACATCGTGTCTCTCTATCTCCATTATTTCGTGTGGGTATTTTCCCTCTTTTTCTTTTGCTATTTCCGTTACACTCTTTTCATCGTTTATAACACCAAACGAATGAAAAGCTGTGTGTATTTATGGCTCTGATAAAAAGTTTTGTCACTGACTTCTCACTTTCGAGGTGAAATTGTTAATTAACGAATGAACAAAGTAAATAGAGTAATTACTGACATAGAAAAAATGTAGGGAAGACTGGAGCAAATGGAACCTTAAAAGCAGAATGGTCCAGGATTTTTTGCTCAAAAGTGAAGGACTTTATGGAAAAATCTGACAAAAAATTGAGAAGTTACTCCAATAGCATTAATCTCATTAATTACTCGAAATTCAGTGAAATGAAATATTTCAGGCCATTTTTATTATTTCTTTTACTTTCAATATATATATATATATATATATATATATATATATATATATATATATATATATATATATATATATATATATATATATATATATATGTATGTGTAATGGTTATTCTGAGGACTTTTTTCATGGAATAACGTGTATTTCGAGGACATGTGTGTACTTTGAGGTCCGTCCCCAAAATTCTTTTTAGTATAACGTACATTTTGAGGACCGTCCTCAGATTTACTGTTTATATTGATGGTATATTTCGAGGACCCAATGAAATATGGGGGTCAGGTCCTCAAAATTTTATTAGATCCAATGTATATTCCCAGGACTGTAATTTTGAGGACTGTAATAGGGGAGACCGGGGAAAGATGGGGTACTTTGAAGCACGTATCCCCGGACCCCATTTTGCCCCGGTCTCCCCCATAATGATTCGAAAATGTTCATTCTTTGAGAAAAACTAAAAGGGGAGAATGAATTTTATAATTAATTAGTGAAATACATCAAAAACTCGATGAATGCTGAAAATCAAAAAATCCGATGAATCCGTGCCACTTTCATCGTGTCTTTGTTACCTTCTTTCTTATTTTTCATCATTCCTCCAATTAAATATAATTTGTTAATTTTCTCAAAATAGTCAGGAATTTTCGAAACATTATATCATGACCTTGACCAAGTGTTTACTCTCTACACATAATCGTTATATGCATTTTCATAGGTCCCTAAAATGACCATTGGGTAGGAAATCTGTACCTATAGAAAATTCATTTAATGATTATTTTGGGGACATACACAGAATTTTACATACAATGTGGATTTTGAGGACCTATACCAATATATATAATGGTTATTGTGAGGACCCGACCTCAAGGTCATGACATTACGCTGGCATGACAAGATTTCTGAGACTCATTGATAATATTGTGACAATTAGTGTAATTACTGACTGTCTGCGCTGAAATTATAAGACATCCAATGATTTTGTATTTTCAGCAGTTACACGCCAATAGAAAAAAGCCGGCGAATAAATCTGTGTGCTCCTATAGAAATTCTCAATAGGCAATCAATCAATTATTTCCTTAATGACACTCAATTTTGTTGTTAAAAAAAAACATTCCCAGCATTTTTATCAATTTTGTCATTGTGTGTCTCTCCCGTGAACTATTCAATGTCGTTAATGTCTTTTGTGATGACCTTGACCTAGTGTCATTTTTATAGGTCCTCAAAATTCACGATAGGCAGAAAAAGTTATACATGTCCCCGAAATGACCATTAAGTAGAAAGGCTGTAGGTTATCATTTATGAATAATGGTCATTTTCAGTACGTATAGAAAAATTATTTAATGGTTATTTCGGGGACATATACAGAATTTTACATACAATGTGGATTTTGAGAACCTATATCAATAGATATAATGGTTATTGTGAGGACACAATCTCAAGGCCATGACAGGGCGTGGGCGTGACAAGATCTCTGAGACTCATTGATAATATTGTGATAATTAGTGTAACTAGTCACTATTGGGCTGAAATTATAAGACATCCAATTATTTTGTATTTCCAGCAGTTACATGCCAATAGAAAAAAGCCGACGGATAAATCTGTGTGCTTTTATAGAAATTCTCCGCAGGCAATCGATCAATTATTTCCTTAATGACACTCAATTTTGTTATTAAAAAAAAACATTTCCAGCATTTCTATCAATTTTGTCACTGTGTGTCTCTCCCGTGAACTATTCAACGTCGTTAATGTATTATGTGATGACCTTGACCTAGTGTCATTTTTATAGGTCCTCAAAATTCACGATAGGCAGAAAAAGTTATACATGTCCCCGAAATGACCATTAAGTAGAAAGGCTGTAGGTGATCATTTATGAATAATGGTCATTTTGAGTACCTATAGAAAATTCATTCAATGGTCATTTTGGGGACATGCACGAAATTTTGTATGCATGTTACTCATTATTCTCCAATTATATTAGAATTAAATCAATCGTTTTATTTAATTATATGTATTAATTCATCAAAAATAATTCCATCTCATCATTCGTTATATAAGTTTCCGCAGGTCCCCGTAATAACCATTATATATGGGGTCCTCGAAATGAACAATATATGTGATATACATGTATATATACGTCCCCATAGTTCTCGTTTAACGAAAACGTATATATAACCTCAAAATGACCATTATATACTTTGTCTCGAAATACACATTATTTAGTTTTTTCAATATATCTCAGCCAAAAATGCATTAAAAACAATTTATATCAGTGTATATCGACATATATTGGATATATACATCGCTTTATCTAATTTATATTTTAGGTCCTCAAAATCACCCTTACACATACATATATATATATATATATATATATATATATATATATATATATATATATATATATATATATATATATATATATATATATATATATATATATATATATATATATATATATATATATATATATATATATATATGGAAGGAATTTGAGCATGTAAAACAAAACGTCTGGCTGGTAAATTCAGAGGACAAAGAGCAGAATGGTGGAGAGAAGTGAATAGATGGGAGAAATGGAAAATGGAAGAAAGGACTTCAAACTGGACTTGGTAAAGTGCCAAATGTCTGTGTATAGGGGGGGGAAAAAGAGAGAAGGAGGAAAGAGGGAGACGGTTCAAAGTATCTAACGTCTCCGTATTTTGTGTTGACCCTCTTCTCTCAACGAAAAGACCAGCCACGCGGTACTTGGAGGGATACGAAGAAGTAGATGGAAAACAGCGTGTGACTCCGGAAGCTATGGTCCACTCGTTTTCCACTTTTCACCTATTTTTTTTTTTTTTTTCATCTCATTTCATTTATTCTTCCATCTCACTTCTTCCAAAGAATACTTCTCTTTCTGCTGGTCTGAATATTCGGAGAGTCGGAAGTCGAGAGGATGAATATGAATTATTCTGATGCAAAGATGAAAAATTGGTTTGAAAAAAAGATAAACGAGACATTTTTAACAATGAAAATTTTAAAAATTTTAATTTAAAAAAAAACGAGTCGTGTCACTAATGAAGATTTTATTTTTCAAGTCAAATCAATTCATTCACCTCATTCTCACTGATTTTACTAAAGTATTTTCACATCTTCAAATGAGGCATTCAAAGTGACTACCACAGTGTCCTCAATTCAGACACTCCTTTTTCCCCCAGTATGAGATCTGGGAAAAAGTTCAAGGAATTTACGCTAAAAAATACTACAAAACAATTTATTCAGATCCAATAGTTTTTGAGATAATGAAAAAAGTTTGAATTACAAATTATTTTGTGGTTTGAATATCCCATCAACTATTGGAGCAAAATGAATCGTTAAACCATTTACCAGTGCAGATTTTCCTGACTTTTCAATAAAATTGCAATTCCAGATGAAAATCGCTTTAGTCCAATCACCTTTTCAAATGATTATTTCAATTTAACAGAAAAATAAGTAAATAGTAAAGTTAAATATCTTTTTTTTTCTGTAGCAGTAAATTATTTTTATTTACAATACACACATATTAGCTGTTGCCACTTTGATTTTCATCTCAATTGAATTATTTTCATTTCGATTTTCAAATATTATCCAATTCTCACTGTCAACATAATGAACAATGTTAAATAAATAGAAAGGAAATAATTCATTTCAACAAACTGTCAGCTACAGTAACATGACATATACTGAATACAGTATTGGATTGAATCATGAACGAAATTCGCGAATAAAATGAAGAAGGATAGAGAAAAGAGAAGTACTGAATTTGAAAACGTTTCGTGAATCAGTTAAAAGTTACATGCGCTCTGGTTCACCAAGATTTGCTAGACCGCAGAAGCCACATTGTGCGTTTGACATTTACTGAACAAGTATTTTAATTTTTTTTTTACCCCATTCCTTCAATTTTCTCTGCCTTTTCATTGAAGGGAAGTGGCTTATCGAAGGAAAAGAGCATCTGACAATCGATTATTTGCAGGTTCAATAGTATTTAAACTTTGAAGTGGAGATTTTTTTTCCCCACACAATTGAAGTACGTGGAATGAAATACATTGAAGAAAAATTGTGTGTACTCGAAGTTGAATATCATTCAGCTCTTTTTCATCGTAGTAAATGGAAATATAAGGGAGCATGAAAAACTTTCGTGGAAATGGCATCAGAGTACATGCAATTTCCATATGTCGGTAGAGTTGTGGAGGAATAAATTCTGTACATGACGAAGAATTTTGGTTTTTTCATTGTTTTTTTAAATGAAATATTTCCATTTAACTGGAATTTTTTTTCTTCCTTCTAGAGATTAAGCAATTTTTTCTGATTTAATTCACAATTTTCTGCACAAGTTTTTATAATTTTTTACGTCTTTGCATGAATTAGTGGTCAGTCTTGCAGCTTTTCTTGTTCAGCCTCTTAGTGATTTCGAACGACCTATAACTATTCGGCTTCTGCAGTTTCGAATGAATTACGTCTATTTGATTTTATATTGATACTGCTTGAAAGCAATCCAGTAAAAAATTTTATAGGACAATTTCATTTGCAAGTGTCCCATGAAGCTTTAATGGAAAATCTCTTTAAATTGTTGCATAGTTCAAATGATTGTTTCTTCATTGTACACAGAGAAAAATGTTTTCTTAATTGAGGAATGTGCTGGTCACTTAAATTAAGTGACTTTTCTCACTTAAATCAAGTAACTTCTTCTTTCTTAATTTAAGAAAGTAAGATTCACTTAAATTAAGTGACTTTTCTCACTTGAATCAAGTGACTTTTTCTTTCTTAATTTAAGAAAGTAAAAGTCACTTAAATTAAGTTGCTTTTCTCACTTAAATCAAGTGACTTTTCTCACTTAAATCAAGTGCGTTTTCTCACTTAAATCAAGTGACTTTTCTCACTTAAATCAAGTAACTTTTTCTTTCTTAATTTAAGAAAGTAAGATTTACTTAAATTAAGTGACTTTTCGCACTTAAATCAAGTGACTTTTTCTTTCTTAATTTAAGAAAGTAAAACTCACTTAAATCAAGTGCGTTTCTCACTTAAATCAAGTGACTTTTCTCACTTACATCAAGTGCGTTTTCTCACTTAAATCAAGTGACTTTTCTCTCTTAAATCAAGTAACTTTTTCTTTCTTAATTTAAGAAAGTAAGATTTACTTAAATTAAGTGACTTTTCGCACTTAAATCAAGTGACTTTTTCTTTCTTAATTTAAGAAAGTAAAACTCACTTAAATCAAGTGCGTTTTCTCACTTAAATCAAGTGTCTTTTTTCACTTAAATCAATTAAATTTTTCTTTCTTAATTTACGAAAGTAAGATTTACTTAAATTAAGTGACTTTTCGCACTTAAATCAAGTGACTTTTTCTTTCTTAATTTAAGAAAGTAAAACTCACTTAAATCAAGTGCGTTTCTCGCTTAAATCAAGTGACTTTTCTCACTTAAATCAAGTGCGTTTTCTCACTTAAATCAAGTGACTTTTCTCACTTAAATCAAGTAACTTTTTCTTTCTTAATTTAAGAAAGTAAGATTTACTTAAATTAAGTGACTTTTCGCACTTAAATCAAGTGACTTTTTCTTTCTTAATTTAAGAAAGTAAAACTCACTTAAATCAAGTGCGTTTTCTCACTTAAATCAAGTGACTTTTCTCACTTAAATCAAGTAACTTTTTCTTTCTTAATTTAAGAAAGTAAGATTCACTTAAATCAAGTGACTTATCCTTTCTTAATTTAAGTGTCCTGCACATTCTTAAATTAAGTGACTGCACATTCTTAAATTAAGAAAACATTTTTCTCTGTGTAAGGAACTGGAAAATTGAAGATAATGAATAATGTTTACATTCAATGTTTTTTCCTCTATTTTGGCAAATACAATCAAAAGTAGCAAACTGATTGAATTTCCGGAGAGCAACAGAGGTAAATAATTGTTTCAACACTCAATTATATGAGCTTACCTCGTGTTACTCTGACTATTCTCTTGTGTGTATACAGTACCATGTTACTCAAGGGAATTTTCTACCAAAATATTGCAATTTGTGTGCAAAAGAAGAAGTAAAGTCTCTCCACTCGTAGAATGGACCTGAGTTATTCAATAGAACACTTATTTAGCAGAGGATATAATGTAATGTTACTTTCACTCATTCTGATTCTGGTGATCTATAAAGAATAATAAAAGAAAAGAATCAATAATTCATGTCGCTTACGGTAATTTTTCTCGCATTTATCCAACATCCATTTGGGTAATCACAATGATTTATTTACGATGAGACTTTCCTCGGCATTAGGAAAAACCTCTTTGCTGGAATTCCGAAAGATTAATCGAGAACATATGCACCCTCGGTAAGCAAATAATTGAATTTAATTTGTGAAAAAGAAAATAATTTGCAGCACTTGGTTTATCAACAAAATCGAGTCGATCCAGAGGAATTTCCTGATGAAAAGACTATTTTAAAAAATATATATGTATTATTTCTCTAATTTTTTTTCTCCCCTGAGTCCTTCGATGTCATTATTTCCAAAAAAAAATAAATCATCGTAACTTGCGAGTTGTATTGGGAAAACCAAAGTGATTCGACACGAAAAGAGGAAAAAAAATATACTGAAAATACGTTTTTTATTGCCACTTATTATCCGGGAAAAGTAGGCGTGTGTAATTTTCTATGCGTAGCAGTGTCTCTCCCACGAGACTCGTATATCGCATCACTTGGTCTCTGCGTGGCAACTGTCGAGTATGTGCTAATGTAATATCATGACCCCGGAACGAACTTGTGCACGTAGAAACGTGGAAAAATCGATTCTGTTTCATTTTCTTCCATCGTTGGCTGTTTTTGTTGAAAAAAAAAAAAAACAGGCAAGAGAGACCGGTGAAAAATGGACCAGTAGGGCAAAATGACTCGAGATTTTTTTTCAAAGAGAAGACGTTTACAAAAAATTTTGAAAAAATTATCCGAAAATGTACACATGTTGAAGCATCTTCTCGAATTTTTTCAGATTTTTTCGTAATGCCCTTCATCGAAAAAAAAATTCCTCAATCATTTTGCATCAAAGGTCCATTTTGCCCCGGGTCTTCTCTATGAAATCGTAGATGAAGTTCATTGATCGACTCGTTTTCTCGCACCCTCCCAGTTATCCAACCATGAGAATTGGGGAATACTTTTGAGACTTGTTATCCTTCCTTCCTCTACACCCCTCTATCGCAACTTCTCTAGGCTCTGGCCACATTAAGCTGGAAGACGCCAAGCATTTCGTTGGAATTGTCCATGGATCGATACTCTTGTCCTTGGAAGGTCGCAATAAATGAGGAGAATATAAAGAGAATGAAAAAAAAAAAGACTGGAAGGCGGGGTTACACATGGATGAACACACTACTTATTTTTCTTCTCTCCCTGGTGAATGGGTCAAATGGCATTAGATTTCATTTGCTCATAAAGTGTCACACGTGTGTGGACGTTAAGTGCCTTTACTCTATTCTCTTACAAATACGTTGAAAAGCGCTCTACCATTGGTAGCAGAAAATCTTCCCACTTTACATCAAAGATTCTGGAAATTTAAAGCCCAGTCTCTCAAACTATAAAATCTAAGGGGTGAATTCCTACTTTAACGGCCACTGAGATTAAACTAGTTGAAAATCACCAGTGATTTCATAATAATGGATGGATCAGTATATTTTGTCGAATAGAATAAATTTTCAAATTTTTTACAACTGGTTTTTTATATCTGTAGATAAAACTAGAGTTGAATAAATTTGATAATGAAAGCGTAGATTATGTAATTCTTTAAGGATGTTCTACACCTACCGTGAGCGGGGGTTGTGTGGCATGAGAGGGGCAGTGATTTCGTCAGTGTTCCAATCCCTGAACATGAAATAATGATTTTTTAAATTCCTCATTAAAATAATTTTCAGGGAATTATGGAACGCTGTGGGTGTTCAAATATTATATTATTGTCATTACATTTCATAGATATTTTTTTTATCCTTTATTTAATTAGTTTGAGAATTATTTGGAAAAAAGCGTTGAATTCTAGGGAATTCTGGCGACACAAGTTGGCAGCACTTACGCGAAATCGACAATTTTTCAAGCATTTTTATTAATTTTAATGCCAATTATTGACCCAATCGTTGTATAAAAATGAACAAATTGTGCGGGGGGTTATTTCTCACCTATATCCGAAGTTTCATCAAATTTGAACAATTTTTCGAAAAGTTTCTTAAGGATGTAGTCTGGAGCTTTTGCACTTTTTACGAACATATTTCAGCATTTTTTTTTTACAACTAAATAAAATGCGATCATTCCAAACTTTTCAGATGTTCCGATTGACATCTTTAACTTCACGAAAATATTTTTTTTAAGTTCATCTCACAATATTTAAATAGCTTTTGTTATGGCCAAAGTAGCCACAAAAAAAAAAGATATGTGAGTGGCCCGGGTGCTAGCGTTGGTACACGTACTTCGAAATAGAAAATTCGAATGAATCAGTGTTCTCTAAGCTTTTCGTTATCGCAGGTGCCACATTCAGACATTTTCATTGAGAAAAAAAAAAATGGTGGACTTTTGAAAAAAAAAAATCAAAAACTGCGATATTTTTCTTCGAAAATTCGGGTAAAAAATAGGAAATTTGCATTGAAAATTAATAATTGTGGCACCTGCGAGAACTATTCCAGTGTAGAATAACATATCCAAATTTCAGCCCAATCGGTTCGGTAGATTTTGTTCTTTGCCCCGGGCCGACCGAAAAAATGTTGTTTCGAAAAAAACGCGTTTTAAGTTTTGATAACAGATATCTAAGACTGTAAAATGCTTTCGAATATGTGTTATAACTTCCTCAATATTCAGAATCCTGGTCTAAAATTTTTACAGTATATTCTCCACATATTGTACTTTCAAAATAAATTATGAAAAAAAATTGATTTTATAAACTTCGAGCTCCGGATTACATCCTGAGTATTTTAGTAACACGTGTTTGAGACTGTGAAGCGCTTTCGTATATGTATATAACTTCTTTAATATTTCGAATGTCGGTTTGAAATTTCTACAGTATACTCTCCATATATTTTCCTTTCAAAATGAATTATAAAAAAAAAATTAATTTTCCAAATCTGAAGCTCCAGACTACATCCTTAAGCTTTTGTGAATTTCCCATAAGAATCATGTTAAAAATGGTTTTTAAAAAATTTATAACTTTTAAACGAGGTATGAAAAAAATCCAAAATTTTGCATACGGTTTCTTTATAAATTGGAAAACCTTGGAAAAAAATTTCATTGAAATCGTACATTTTTAAGTTCTAATAAAATACCGGTAGAACATCCTTGAACGATGGTTATTAAAAAATTTATAATTTTTAAACCGGGTATGAAAAAAATCCAAAATTTTGCATACGGTTCTTTTATGATTTGAAGAACCTTGGAAAAAAATTTCAATGAAATCGTACATTTTTAAATTTTGATAAAATACCAGTAGAACATCCTTAAAATGTAATTTTCAGAGAAAATTTTTGTAAAAAACATAATTTTTTTTTACATGTAAGTTTTTTTTTCTTTGATTCATTTGGAAATTAATCTTTTCAATGTCGAGTTTGAGTGAAAAATCCTTTCTGATTTTTAACCCTATGTTTATAAACCTATGAAGGTAAAATTTGAATTTATTCATCTAAATCTATTGCTGAAAATGACAAAGCTGGAGAATTAATTGTCCGGCAGAATATAATGACTATTCCTGAGTCTATAATTCTCAAAAAAAAATTTACGATTCTTGATCCGCTTGAGGTTAAATAAATAAAAACTGAAGCACCGGTGATATTTTTCCTTTTCCCCTTTTTCACATACATTCAGTTCTGTCTCTCTCTATTCAATCTTTTTTTTTTCTTGTGCAATGTACACACGATGATCCCTCTACCATCATGCTTTCTCCTTTTATCCCTATTTTCTTCTGAAGAAACCAGCACAGTCCCAGGAGACATTATAGATTTACAGAGATTTTTTTTCTTCCCTTCGCTATCACAGCTTTTCTCTCATTTTCTTTGTGAATAACATATTCTACAATAATAAGCTAACATGGAAGGACTCTAATCCTTCAGTTCGTATAACATATATTTTAATGTTCCAGTTACTAACAACTAAAGATAAAAGTGAAAAAAAAGTCTGATGTAGACTTGAACGTATGAATCTTCACTGCGTAAAGTATTTTTGAAAAATTCTCATTTTAGCGATACTTAAGGATGTTCTACACCTATCGTAAGCGGGGGTGATGCGGCATGAGAGGGGCAGTGATTTCGTCAGTGTTCCAATCCCGGAACATGAAATAATGATTTTTTAAATTTCTCATTAAAATGATTTTCAGGGAATTATGGAACACTGTGGGTGTTCAAATATTATATTATCATCATTACATTTCATAGATATTTTTTTTATCCTTTATTTAATTAGTTTGAGAATTATTTGGAAAAAAGCGTTGAATTCTAGGGAATTCTGGCGACACAAGTTGGCAGCACTTACGCGAAATCGACAATTTTTCAAGCATTTTTATTAATTTTAATGCCAATTATTGACCCAATCGTTGTATAAAAATGAACAAATTGTGCGGCGGGTTATTTCTCACCTATATCCAAAGTTTCATCAAATTTGAACAATTTTTCGAAAAGTTTCTTAAGCTTTTGTGAATTTCCCATAAGAATCATGTTAAAAATGGTTTTTAAAAAATTTATAACTTTTAAACCAGGTATGAAAAAAATCCAAAATTTTGCATACGGTTTCTTTATAAACTGGAGAACCTTGGAAAAAAATTTCATTGAAATCGTACATTTTTAAGTTCTAATAAAATACCGGTAGAACATCCTTAATTTTATTTACAGCACTTTATTCTCTGAGGCAAATCACACAGAGAAAATTCATGTGCAGGACAGTTTATTCTTCTATTTTTATGCCCGACACCAATGTACAAGGGTTCATGCTTGTGACAGCCCATTGGTAGTAACATGCGTCTGAAAACCTTTTTTCATAAGAAAAATACCAGAAAATATGCATCATTAAGGATGTTAGGGCGAGGTGGTCGGACATAACCTTAATTTTTTGTATAAAATTGTAAATAACTTCGTATACACAATTAAGTTCTGAAAATCATTTTCTCCAGGCTTGAAGAATGTAATGAGGAACAAAATAAGCCGTAGAAACAAAAAATTGATTGAAAATTGAAAAAATTGGCTGAATTTTTTACATATCTCAAATTTCTCAAGATTCAAAAAATGGAAAAAAATGCAGCCAATTTTTCAATTTTCAATCAATTTTTTTTTTCTACGCCTTATTTTGTTCCTCATTACATTCTTCAAGCCTGGAGAAAATGATTTTCAGAAGGTAATTGTGTATACGAAGTTATTTACAATTTTATACAAAAGTTAAGGTTATGTCCGACCACCTCGCCCTAAAATCCTAAGTTGAAATCAGAGAAGTTTTCAGAACTAGGAGAATAAAGAATGATATTAAAATTTCCTTAGTAATTTTTTTTTTTTTCGAATCACATGTGAATGTGTATTTCTTAACATTATTCGATACGATCTGTAAAAAGTTCCAAGTTCATTCGATAGTGAGTGGAAAAAACATGGAATCAAAAGCAGATGAAAATGACGTAGTAATTCATCGTTTCCCGGCATTCATACACGCTCCATTGAGGTTACAAGGGAAAAATTTTCCTTTCATCTCTCAATAGTACTCAATTCAGGTATTGAATCAATCACATACTGTTAATTCAAATCAGTTCCTGCAATCAGGAAAAGTGCATTTATTCCAGAAAAATATTCCCGATTTTTTTTTCCAATCAAAAAGAGAGATAAAGAAGTATTCATCATCCAAAGAAAAGATAAATTTATCAACACACACTGAATAAAATTTATATTCACATTAAGGATATTTCGATATTCATCATTTGCCGAGAGTGTATTTGCCGCATGGTGACCAAGCAATTTCGGTAATGGCACACTACAGAAATTCAGCGCTCGTAGCACAAAAGCCATAGTGAATTTCTGGTTTACTCAGACCTATGATACTCATCTCCTGTTAAACTGCAGAGATACGAGATATATATATATATAACATTCTCTGATACAACGAATGTAGCCTCCAGAGAATGAAATGAGAGAGAAAGAAGCTTCATTGCAAATGGAATTTCGACTGGGTGCTCCATTAGTGTGAACTTTTTGGAGAGAATCTACATTTTCTGACATTCTCAAGAATCATATATATATGATATGAGTGAATAGAGAAATTGAATTAGACAGAGGTTTCATCGCTTTTGGGATTAACATTATGAACGCCATAATGTAGAATCAGCTTTGGAATTGATAGACAAAATGTCACCACATATGGTAATAATTCAACTGAAATTTACACGAAAATCCATGTGGATTCAAACTTCATGACTATCACTGTACATTCTACGATAATTATTATTATTATCAACCAATGTTTCAGGATAGCCGTATGCACAAAGTTTTCATGGAAATTACATGAACAATGTTGTGGTGTGTATTCAATTGAATACGTCATGCACTCGAGCTTCATGATCGGAAACTCATTGAAAATAGAGAAGCTTCACAAATTGTTTGGAATTTACAAAAGGATTAACATATATAGATCAGCAGTGATAATCCATTCATTATTCTATTCTCAAACTGACTCTATTCCATGCTGTTTACTTTTATCCTGAAAATCTGTGTACCACAACTGGTTTATAGGCCACTTCTATCTCATCTTCCCCCCCCCCCCTCCCACAATGTATTGAAAGCACCCAAACACAGAATCCAGAAACTCCAAGGATTTTAGAGGGTTATGTAAATGATCGAGGATGAAACATCACTGGTATACTTTGAAGAGGGTGAGATTTTCTCTGTTCCATAAAATACCTCATTGACCTCGAAATCTCAGGGATAAAGGGGAAAGTTAAAATAATCTATTAGAGAGACTATCACATGCACCATTATCCTTATTTGATTACGTTTCAACAGAGATCGGCAAAAAAAAATTCGCATTTTTAATCTTTTCATTTTTCTTATTTCTGTAATTTCCATCGAAAAAATTTCCATTACCTTCTTAATGGAAAATTTGGATTTTTAAATTTTCCATTAGTTTGAAAATTAATATTTTTTTTTTCAACAATCTTGATTACTATTGTAATTAAAAATTTGACTGATGAAATTTTCTAATTTTTTTTTTATTCTAAATTTTGATCCTTTCTTACTTATTAATTCATTGGAATTATTAATGTTATAATAAAATCAATGTTTATATGACATTTATAATTCAATTTAACTAATAAAAATGTTAATAAGTTGAATAAAAAAAAAAATTAGAAAATTGCATCAGTCAAATTTTTAATTACAATAGTAATCAAAATTGTTGAAAAAAAAAATTTTAATTTTCAAACTAATGGAAAATTAAAAAATCCAAATTTTCCATTAAGAATGTAATGGAAATTTTTTCGATGGAAATTACAGAAATAAGAAGAATTAAAAAATTAAAAATGCGATTTTTTTTTGCCGATCTCTGCGTTTCAATTCAACATCAAGAGAAATGAGTGAAAAGGGACAATGACTTATTTTTGTGATAATTCTCAATGGAATATCTTGGAAACTAATGGAGATAGTGCGATTGTGTTTTAATTCTTTTCTGGCGCTCTTGAAATTTTTAACAAAAATTTTCATTTAAAATATATTTTCTGAAAACAAATTCCACAGAAAATTGACATATCCTGCTCTATTTCTTCGTTACGAAAATGAATAGACTGCCTTTTGTAGAATTGCAATGAATATAGACGAATCTACTTCGTTTGATGAAAAAATTAATTAACGAAATTATTACAGACCAAATTTATTCATAAAAAAGATTTTTTTCCGTACATTTGTGTGCACTATATTTTCCACGAAAAATATCTCTCTGTATTATTTGATCACTTCATTTTTACGGAAAAGAAGTGAGAAAAAATATTGATTCTCTTCTTTGTGTGCTTTTTCCCATTCATTTCAATAAGCCCCTGCAAAGTTTTCACACAATGAATATTTTAATGAAGTTCATTTCAAATAGGAACATGTCGGACGCAGCTTCAATTCAAACATCTCTTTCTCGCTTCTTCTCTTTCTTCCTTACCATCTATTCACTTTGACGACACCATCCTCTTTCTCTTATTTCACAAACCCCCCCAACAATGTGATTTAATGCCAGAGCATCTTAGAGAAGTTGGTTGCATTCACTGTGCATTTTCCTTCAATGACTCCGGTAGCATTTCACATTTTTCATCTATTGAATTCCTTGACGGACTCTATTATTGACGTTACTTATCACACAGTATTCTGATAAAAATCATTGTTCATCTTCTCACTGACTCCATATTGTGTTCACTGTGAAGATATTTGGTAGGAGAGACCGAGGCTAAAATGGAGCTTTGGGTCAAAATGAAACGATTACATGAAAAAATCTGGGACAAACTGATAAAAAAAAAAGCTCCAACATGTCTACTTTAAGGACGTTCTACCGGTATTTAATCAAAATTTAAAAATGTACGATTTCATTGAAATTTTCTTCCAAGATTCTCCAAATCATGAAAAAACCGTATGCAAAATTTTGGATTTTTTTCATACCTGGTTTAAAAGTTATAAATTTTTTAATAACCATCGTTCAAGGATTTTCTACCGGTATTTTATTAGAACTTAAAAATGTACGATTTCAATGAAATTTTTTTCCAAGGTTCTCCAATTTATAAAGAAACCGTATGCAAAATTTTGGATATTTTTCATACCTGGTTTAAAAATTATAAATTTTTTAAAAAACATTTTTAACATGATTCTTATGGGAAATTCACAAAAGCTTAAGAAACTTTTCGAGAAATTGTTCAAATTTGATGAAATTTCGGATATAGGTGAGAAATAACCCCCCGCACAATCTGTTCATTTTTATACAACGATTGGGTCAGTAATTGGCATTAAAATTAATAAAAATGCTTGAAAAATTGTCGATTTCGCGTAAGTGCTGCCAACTTGTGTCGCCAGAATTCCCTAGAATTCAACGCTTTTTTCCAAATAATTCTCAAACTAATTAAATAAAGGATGAAAAAATATCTATGAAATGTAATGACAATAATATAATATTTGAACACCCACAGCGTTCCATAATTCCCTGAAAATAATTTTAATGAGGAATTTAAAAAATCATTATTTCATGTTCAGGGATTGGAACACTGACGAAATCACTGCCCCTCTCATGCCGCACAACCCCCGCTTACGGTAGGTGTAGAACATCCTTAATGTTCAATTATTTCAATCTTTTTCGTTCCTCTTCTAAGAGAGTGCATTCTCTGTATAATACACTATTTTTCAAAAATATTTTCGAAATTATTCTTCACAATTCCTTTAGATTCACGCCATACCAATGTACCCCAGGATCTTCTCTACAATTTAAACATTAAAAAAAAAAATGAACAGGGAAAGAATTTGTCTTGAAACTTGGGTGGGAAAATCTACCTACTGTTTTAATAGAACGTTGTTTCAACGTTGAAGTTTTAAAGGGGCAATTGGCTTCTCTCCATGGCAAATTTTCGTGATCTAATTTTCATTTCACGTTATTTCCAACAGTACGGAATTCCAATCGGTGTGAAAGTCAAGTTTCGCCAAGTGTGCAAGTTGTGTCGTCTGTACCTCTATATATATATATTTATATCTATATATGTACCTATATATTGGAGAAGGAAGAGCATATGTAATGATTGATTGTCATTAGGGGTGTGCGAATAATTCGAATCCACAAATTATTCGTGCGAATCGAATATTAATATTCGATTCGAAATCTGAATCGAATAATTCGAATATTTCGAATTTTCGAATTATTCGATTTTTTTTTGAATAATTCGAATAATTCGAATTTTCGCATAATTCAAATTTCTGAATAATTCGAATTTTTTCGAATTTTCGAATAATTTGAATTTTCGAATAAATCGATTTTTTTTAATAATTCAAATTTTTGAATAATTCGAATAATTTCGAATAATTTCGAGTAATTCGAATTTTCGAATTATTCGATTCGAAATTCGAATCGTATAGTAATATTCGATTCGATTCGAACACTATTCGCAGACCCCTAATTGTCATCCTTCCGATTGGTTCGAAAAGAGAAATAAAACTTTTATAGATTCTCCAGTGAGAATAATGGATGTTCTATAGTGAAGGTGTGGTCTTTTCTGCAGTCAACTGTGAGCTCACCTTGGCAAAGGTGCCATCCATGGATTACTAGTTCCTGCATCCAACCAGTTACCACCCTCTCTCTCTCTCTCTCTCTCTCACTTCAACCTACATACACTGTCCACTGATAGTTAGATAAGGTTAATGGAATGAGAAATACCGGCTAACTTACCTCAAAGGTGAACGTCCACTGCAACCACTAACACTCTAACCTTCGTCTCCTCTCCTCGTGGCTCACTGGCCAATGTGATTTGCACCGAACGTAGTTTCCTTTAGCTGCAACGTATCACTGTGTACCTAAGAAGATACGCTGTGCTACGTGAGCATGAAGCTAGTGGACCAGTTGCCAGAGGTCTTTGCCTCTAGCTAATTTACGTAAAGCTAACTTGGATTAGTATTAGATTCCAAGGTACTAAAGAAATCTTTATGACCTCACTCAGGACATTTCTGGGAGTGTAGAATTAAAGAGTATTGTTATCCTTTTGAAATAATAAAATAGTCCAGTTTAAGGATGTTCTACCGGTATTTTATCAAAATTTAAAAATGTACGATTTCATTGAAATTTTTTTCCAAGGTTCTCCAAATCATAAAAAAACCGTATGCAAAATTTTGAATTTTTTTCATACCTGGTTTAAAAGTTATAAATTTTTCAATAACCATCGTTCAAGGATGTTCTACTAGTATTTTATTAGAACTTAAAAATGTACGATTTCAATGAAATTTTTTTCCAAGGTTCTCCAATTTATAAAGAAACCGTATGCAAAATTTTGGATTTTTTTCATACCTGGTTTAAAAGTTATAAATTTTTAAAAACCATTTTTAACATGATTCTTATGGAAAATTCACAAAAGCTTAAGAAACTTTTCGAAAAATTGTTCAAATTTGATGAAACTTCGGATATAGGTGAGAAATAACCCCCCGCACAATTTGTTCATTTTTATACAACGATTGGGTCAATAATTGGCATCAAAATTAATAAGAATGCTTGAAAAATTGTCCATTTCGCGTAAGTGCTGCCAACTTGCGTCGCCAGAATTCCCTAGAATTCAACGCTTTTTTCCAAATAATTCTCAAACTAATTAAATAAAGGATAAAAAAATATCTATGAAATGTAATGATAATAATATAATATTTGAACACCCACAGCGTTCCATAATTCCCTGAAAATCATTTTAATGAGGAATTTAAAAAATCATTATTTCATGTTCAGGGATTGGAACACTGACGAAATCACTGCTCCTCTCATGCCGCACAACCCCCGCTTACGGTAGGTGTAGAACATCCTTAAAGAAAAAGGGCGTTTTATTAATTAATCGATGACAGTTGATGTTTTTTCTTGTAAATAACATTAGAAAAAGAGCTTGACTATAAATATATTGTTAATAACTATTTTCATGGAGAATAGCAACTTTTTATTTAGCAAATGGATTTTATGAATTTAAAAATACTCTGTTCATGATGGAAATATCCTTCTATTAATAGGTAGTCATGCCAGTAGAAAAAAAATCCCTTCAGTAAAATCCCTTTGTAGTCTATAAAATTACCTCCAAAAGGAGATTCCTAAACATACAAGTTTCAAAGATAGTCACAAAATACTCTGCATGAAATTCTTCAGAATGCCTCATTCCATGATTTCACTATTTGTTTGAAAACACATTCATGAAAAATCAAAAGTTCTCCTAGTGGAAATTATTGTATCAGTATTTCTGATAGCACTGATATGTAGAGACTGATGGTGTATATTTTTCGAACACTATTACTTCATGAAATTGAGCCATCAAAGGAAGGATGCCAACCCATTTTCATCACATGTTAAAAAAAAATCAAACTAGATTTTCGCCGGAGATGAAAGCAAACTGGTTAGTTTTTTTTTCTCTCCAGCTATTGATTTGAATTAAAGTTGTGGACAAAAAGGAAATAATGATTCGTTTGCACTGTAAATGATATGCATGAGGAAATTGTAAAATGTACAATGAGTTTGGCAGAACGTAATGATCCTCAGAACACCAAGTACATGTCTGATGTCAAATAAAGGTAATTGCGTGGAAATCTCTGGATATCGTAATCACTTGTGAACGGAGAGGTTTGAAATTAGTGTAACGGTTGGAATAGACTGATTGGATCTATGCAGAGCTTTGACGTTGCACTAGGAATAACGTTACTGATTGACTACCTCTGTTTCAATGGAGACACTTCAAGTGGAACGAAATTCTAGTACAGTGTGGAATACAAAATAAACTGAACAACTGAGTTTGTTTTGTGAAATTTCTGTTAACACTGAGGGAATTTTTTCATACTGCCCTGACTATCTGCTTATAGTCAAGGTCAAAATCAACTATTTCAAACTAGTTATCACGCCCAGAATTATAATGTTAGGGTTACTATTTGAGATCACTGCATTGAATGAAGACGCACAACATATGCATTATTATATTTTAGTTCTGTTAGCCATTTCCATATTATAACCCAAACTCTATGAAGTATTGCTCGACTGCAATAGAACAAAATCGATTAAATCATATGTGATTTACTAATGATTGAATAAATGAAAATTCTATCTGTGTAAATTTGTCATTAATATCCGATTTTTCTGAAGAGTTTCCTAGCAGAAACAAAATTATAAAAAACTTTGAAAGTTATAAAAAAGGAAAAAATTATAAATTGTCTTCTTTTGGGTATCATAACTAATTTTGTACTACAGCTATGAAAATCAAATTTCACATAACGAAAACCAACAGTTGATACCCATGTCTACTATCTGATAATTATACTTGAAGCTAAAAAATTCATTTTTAGAATAAAAAATTTATAATTTTCATCACAATATTTACTAATCATATGATTATAGTCAAGGCCTTTTTCTACTATATTTTTTAGTTCTAGACACCGAAAAATTCTCTCCGTGAAGAATATCAAGAAACTTCAATAAATAACTTATTTTACAGGGTATAATCCCTATAGAAATAAAGGTCCTTTTTCTGGTTTAAAGAAATTCGTTAAATTAACTGCAATTCAACCATGCACACTCACACCATCATTTAACTGGAATTTTCAATGCAATAAAAATATTGAATAGCGAATCTGGCAATTAACTTTATATACCAATAGCGATTAATATTCCGCATTTTTTACTAAGTAAAGCACAAAATAAAAAAATTCCTCAAAAAAATTCCAACGAAATTTTTATCAAATCAAAAAATAAATCTCGCAAAATTCCTGCTGAATGTTAACAGAGTGATGTTACTAAATAAAATAAAATGAATATATATCTTTGAACAAACACTATCATCGAATTCCACCTGAACAGTTTATCAATATAATATAATTCATGAATACAGTCATATCAATCGTGTCATACATCATTTACCACCAAGAATGGCATTGTCCAAGGATAACGTAACTCCTATTGTTCCTGCCTGGAACATTTCCTATAGAGCCCAAGCTTATCCGTTCACATTGTCCACGTGAAACCTTCGGCATAGAGTAATTCCAGTTTAGATGAGAAAGCTTCGAGGTAATTAATTAAAATTGCTTGGAGAGCTCATTTCCCCGAGTAAATTTAAATTCATTCTTTACTAAAGCTCCAAAAATATAGGATTTTTTTTTTCGTAAATTTTCACAGGACAAAACGTTTGCAGCAATTTATATGCACCGCTATCCATTCAATTTCCGCTAAAAAAGACCTTTGACAATATCTCCCAAAAAAAAATGGAAAAAAATTATGAAAAAAAAAGAAAGGCAAGTAATCTTCACTAACTGTCCCTTCCGGCATTGAAATTCATTCTTTTGATAAAGAGCTTTTCATCCGCGTGAAAAAAAAGGATAAAATAAATTTTTTATTTATTCTATGAAATTTTAGAGTGCTTTTTTAATTTTCAATTAGTCCATGAGGATATTTTCAAAATTAATAATCATTTCGTGATAAATCTCGTATTCTAATGCACAATCATTTGAATCAGTGTATCTCTATTTTCGAACAATTTAAATTATCCACAATTGACCTACTTGTTGTTCATTGTCTTTACGCATCAGCTAATGCTTCATTTCGATTTTTTTTTCCTCCTTTTTTTTTGTCACGAGTTTATTCATGATATTGCCAATTGTATTCGGTAGTGTGGAAAATTTTGCAGTAGCACTGTTGAACCGTGGATACACGTACCAATGGACGTATCGTGTGTGTGTCATGTCATGAACAGAGCCATCTCCTTGTACACACCAAGAGCAAGTGCTTTCATCTCATATAGATATGTGACAGAGACTTAGTGAGGACGTTAAATTGTCAAGTGAAATTCCCAATTCTGTTTATAATAATGTGATGGAATATTCATGAGTTATATCATGAAAGCTCCTAAAATATTGGATATCCTGAAATCCTCCCTGGTTACTTGGTACAACTTGCAGATGAAAATGCACATTTTTCATTATTTATCTCCATTTCAAGATGAAAATTTTTCACAACAGAATTGCTTCTGTGATAATACAAATTTATTAAGGATGTTCTACACCTACCGTAAGCGGGGGTTGTGCGGCATGAGAGGGGCAGTGATTTCGTCAGTGTTCCAATCCCTGAACATGAAATAATGATTTTTTAAATTCCTCATTAAAACGATTTTCAGGTAATTATGGAACGCTGTGAGTGTTCAAATATTATATTATTATCATTACATTTCATAGATATTTTTTTTATCCTTTATTTAATTAGTTTGAGAATTATTTGGAAAAAAGCGTTGAATTCTAGGGAATTCTGGCGACACAAGTTGGCAGCACTTACGCGAAATCGACAATTTTTCAAGCATTTTTATTAATTTTAATGCCAATTATTGACCCAATCGTTGTATAAAAATGAACAAATTGTGCGGGGGGTTATTTCTCACCTATATCCGAAGTTTCATCAAATTTGAACAATTTTTCGAAAAGTTTCTTAAGCTTTTGTGAATTTACCATAAGAATCATGTTAAAAATGGTTTTTAAAAAATTTATAACTTTTAAACCAGGTATGAAAAAAATCCAAAATTTTGCATAAGGTTTTTTTATGATTTGGAGAAACTTGGAAAAAAATTTCAATGAAATCGTACATTTTTAAAATTTGATAAAATACCGGTAGAACATCCTTAAATGGAGAAATTGATTTTTCATACTCCATCATTACTTCCAGCTTTGTAATCAATGAGCCAGGATTTATCTTTAGACTGTAGGCTTTCGCGAGAGAAATTGAAAAAATTATTCAACAATGTAGACATGTTGGACTGATTTTTTTCATAAAATCCTTTACTTAGAAAAATAATCCTCGATCATTTTGCTCCACAGGTGCATTTTCTCTTGATTGCCCTTATATCAATCACGAAACAAATTTAATCGTTCATTTCACGTTCCATAAAGCCTATACACTGGTGAGCTTCAACGTTGCCCAGGGATTTTGAAAAGCATGGAGAATTTACAGATTACCCAGTGGAAAATTCCATCAATCCAAAAGCGGAATTCCAATATTGATTGATTGGAGTAATGTTGGATGCAAAAAAATCTGATGAGCTTTCCAGATTCGTGGAATATTTCCCAATATCCATGAAGTACAAAATTGACAAGAGTAGCATCATGAAAGCTTCATAATTATCGATTTCTTCGCAGGTGTTTCGTTACATAGACGCGAAGTTTGGTTGTATCGAAACGTCAGCTGAAACGTTAACTGATAGACAAATGGTAGCTGAAACTTCAGGAATATTCGGAATAGAGAAACCTTGCAGAGAATACCCAATGCATTTTGAAACTTGAGAGATGTTCGGCGTATTCATTTCATCATTCAAATTCTGGTCCAACGAAGAACAGTTCTCCATGTTACGTAATACGATGAATAACAAGTGAAAAGCTGCTGGAAACTAGTGAAATGATAGGAATTATTTATCCATGCGAGATATCACGTGGCAGAAATGATAGCCTTGTTATCATTATCCAACAAAGCGGCTTGCAGTGGAAAAAGAATACGAATTCGATAATGAGATTCATTTATCAAAACTGAATAATTATAATTCAAGCACACGTTGTGCGGACATTTAAAAAGTCATTTTCAGTCGATTGGCAGGGGGAATGATCGAACGTTTGAATGAGGGGAATGGGCATTTTGAGAGTGGTCACATCGAGAGTGTCGAACCTATGACATTTTAATCAATAATCATCAGAATTCATAAAATTCTATACAGTATAAAATTATTTCAATCAGACTTTTTTCTTCGGATATTGTGACTTCTCCGATTATGCTACATTATCCTCATCAAAAAATAATTCCAACTTTTCATAATCCCAAGGAGTAAGTAATGTTAAGGATGTTCTACCGGTATTTTATCAAAATTCAAAAATGTACGATTTCATTGAAATTTTTTTCCAAGGTTCTCCAAATCATAAAAAAACCGTATGCAGAATTTTGGATTTTTTTCATACCTGGTCTAAAAGTTATAAATTTTTTAATAACCATCGTTCAAGGATGTTCTACCGGTATTTTATTAGAACTTAAAAATTTACGATTTCAATGAAATTTTTTTCCAAGGTTCTCCAAATCATAAAAAAACCGTATGCAAAATTTTGGATTTTTTTCATACCTGGTTTAAAAGTTATAAATTTTTTAAAAACCATTTTTAACATGATTCTTATGGGAAATTCACAAAAGCTTAAGAAACTTTTCGAAAAATTGTTCAAATTTGATGAAACTTCGGATATAGGTGAGAAATAACTCCCCGCACAATTTGTTCATTTTTATGCAGCGATTGGGTCAATAATTGGCATTAAAATTAATAAAAATGCTTGAAAAATTGTCGATTTCGCGTAAGTGCTGCCAACTTGTGTCGCCAGAATTCCCTAGAATTCAACGCTTTTTTCCAAATAATTCTCAAACTAATTAAATAAAGGATAAAAAAAATATCTATGAAATGTAATGATAATAATATAATATTTGAACACCCACAGCGTTCCATAATTCCCTGAAAATCATTTTAATGAGGAATTTAAAAAATCATTATTTCATGTTCAGGGATTAGAACACTGACGAAATCACTGCCCCTCTCATGCCGCACAACCCCCGCTTACGGTAGGTGTAGAACATCCTTAAGGTAATCCTAGTGTTTTGGGCAATCTATTTTCCCTTCTAGATTTTGGTCACTGTCGATAGAATAGCATGAGGAGATTTTTAAAAAATTTAGCTTACCCCATATTACCGGACAAATAAGGCCAAAATTAATTTTTGAAAATAATTGAATTAACATTGAAACTCCATAAGCAAGGTTCAGTTTTAGTTTCACTGCAAAAATTCATGATCACAGGCCTATTTTTTCCTTATATAATCATAATATTATCTAATAGCAATTTATCATCTTGGACATCGTTCTAGTATCGATAAAATGTTTGAAAAATCGAAATAGTTATAGTAATTATAATAACTAAAAGGAAAAAATAAAATAAAAATCGATCATTTGAAGCTGCCACTAGGATTACATTAAAGCATATAAATCATTTCCATCAATTGCACAAAATCATAATTTTCTCAGTGAGTATACTTGAAAATTGAATCGTCATTCAATATGACGCACCTCATGACGTGACACAAGAGAGAATTTCAGATGGAAATATTCAGACAGAAACGCATGTGACACCATAGCGATAATTAATTTCATGTCGACTACATGCGGTTAAGCACAACACAGGAGTAAGAGGGGGGCATTGCCAATCCAAATTACCATACGTTCCATGTATTGTTCAATTCTCGAGGAAAGGGGGTAATATGGTGAGAGAGAGTGAGCGAATTGAGAGGGAGTAACAGATCTGTCATTGACAGTCTCAGAGAATTAATGGGATATGCTTTGGATACTTGGAAGGGCAGTAACTGCGGTTTGAACATCATTTTAACATCCAATTGCCACTTATGTATCTCCATAAACTGTCCAATTATAATTTGCTCCTTTCTATTTGTTTATGGAAAAAAAACTGAAATAACTAAAAAAAAAGGAACTTTTTCTAATTTATTGTTGAATTACATTTTCCAACTTCTGTTATTTCACATTATTCTTAACATTGGCCAAAGATGTATGGAAGAAGAATGAAATGGAAGGGAAAGAATCTACCAAGTTACAGAGCATGAAGATAGGAATGAACTTTTGAAATATTATTTTTAAAGTTACCAGGACTCTTAGAGAAACAGAGTAACAAGAAAGAAAATGATATTTCTTTCGTTCATTCTCTTTTTTTTTTTTTTTTTCTTTATTTTTCATTCACTTTAGTTTAAACACTTATACTCTGTTCTACATCCCAGGGGTTTGTACGAGTTTCATAATGCTCTCATTTTCTGATCTATAAGATTACTAAAAAACTTCTCCATCTGACACACATTTTGAGGAACAAAAGTGAATAAAAAAAAAAAAAATTTGGTAAGAGAAAATATAAAATGATGTCATGGAGCATTAGATGGCACTGCATATGAGAGTAGAATAGCTATATACAAATGTTTTTCCAGCTACATGAAGATAAAAGCGTTGAGAATAATGTAAAGAAAAGAAACAGATACATACATACCATGCAAGAATAATGAAAATGGAAAGAAAAGCCAATGCTGTATGCATTATACAAATGTATTGGGTAAATGGAAAAGAAAATTTTACAATAGAGTATTACTATCATTACAAACACTATATCAGCCTAATTTTTAGAATGACTCATTGGGCTCATCTGTTCTTGACACACATTCATTTGTGTAGTGAATTTACGCTGAAAATTATTACTGCAAAAAAATACCTGCATGAAGAAATAATGCTGATACTCAATTATATCCACTTTTTTTTTCTTCTCTATTTTCAATCTGCAATTACGGAATGTCCTTCAGTGTGATCAAATTTCTCTCGCAGATTAAAGATGAATATCGTGAATTTGCGGGGAAAAAGTGAATTGCAGGAGCAGAAGAAATATCATCATGTATTGCAAATACCTTAACTGCAGATGACGCTGCGATTGGTAAATTGAATTATCTTATCAGCAATATCGGAAGAACCATGGGCAATCTAATTGGTATGACGAATGAATAGATCGAGGAATGGATTTTATAATCAAGGAAGAAATAGGTACACGGAGAGAATTTTTCGGTGTCTAAAACTAAAAAATATAGTAGAAAAAGGCCTTGACTATAATCATATAGTTAGTAAATATTGTGATCAAAATTATAAATTTTTTATTCTAAAAATGAATTTTTTAGCTTTAAGTATAATTATCAGATAGTAGACATGAGTATCAACTGTTGGTTTTCGTTATGTGAAATTTGATTTTCATAGCTGTAGTACAAAATTAGTTATGATACCCAAAAGAAGACAATTTATAATTTTTTTCTTTTTTGTAATTTTCAAAGTTTTTTATAATTTTGTTTCTGCTAGGAAACTCTTCAGAAAAATCGGATATTAATGACAAATTTACAAAGATAGAATTTTCATTTACTCAATCATTAGTAAATCACATATGATTTAATCGATTTTGTTCTATTGCAGTCGAGCAATACTTCATAAAGTTTGGGTTATGATATGGAAATGGCTAACAGAACTAAAATATAATAATGCATATGTTGTGCGTCTTCATTCAATGCAGTGATCTCAAACAGTAACCCTAACATTATAATTCTGGGCGTGATAACTAGTTTGAAATAGTTGATTTTGTCCTTGACTATAAGCAGATAGTCAGGGCAGTATGAAAAAATTTCCTCAGTGTAGAGTCGAATGGACTCATCTGAGTTTTTATGTTTTATATTGTGAAAATCACTCGAAATCAATAGAAATATTAAAGACAGGTTATTTCTGACGATTCCATTGAGAAGCTGAGGAAATTTGCCATGAAAATCATATGCCAGAATTGATTTTTTTTGACTTTTCAAAAATTTTGCTTTTTTGGTCAAATTTGAAGGTGAAATCCTTTTCATTTTTGAAAAAATTCACTTTTTCGAGGATATCGCTGGTTCTATTGGTCGTAGCGACTTGAGGTTGGTCTTAAATGAAAGATGAGCTCATTTCCCATTAAGTCATGTAGTACTAAAAAGAAAATTAGCGAATTTTTACATGAATATTGAGCAGAATATGATTTTCAGAAAATGGGCTATAAATAATTGAAAAATCGTTGAAAAAAAAATTAAAACTGCATAAATTCATGGGAAATGAGCTCACTTTTCATTTGAGACTAATCCCAGATCGCCACGACCAATAGAACCAGAGATATATCCAAAATAGTAAGTTTTTTTCGATTTTGAAAGGCGATATTCCTTCAAATCTTGACCCAAAAAGTCGAATTTTTTAAAAATCTCAAAAAATTAAGTTCAACACATGTTTTCCACCTAGAATTTCCTCAGCTTTTTCATGGAATCATCAAAAAATCTCTATTCCAGACCGTTTAATTAGAATATCCCCCTAATATATTACTGCTCTTACACTTTCTTCATGGCAAGTTTATAATTAAAAATCATCAAGTTTCCTTCAAAAGTTGAATATTGTCAATTTATCGAATATTCTCGTCCGTATGATGATTCAGACGTGCAATTAATCCACTGAAATTCAAAAAGTTTCCGCCAGTTAAAATGGAATTAGACGTACAGACCCTAAGAAAATTCACCGAGTTAATAGATTTAGAAGCTTCACACAATTGTTGAAGAGAATAAAATTATAGAAGAATAGTCACATTGAGACTTAAATTTTACCTGTACTAGAGAGAAATCGTGACTAGAATTCACCAAAGATAGATGAAACACTTTCTGTTTTCCTTAAAACTTTGCAATTACTATGCAGACTATATTTTACTTTGTAAACACTGAAGTTTCCTGTTTAATGGCATCTATGCTCGCAGAAAAATTCCAAAGAAAAAAAAATTATTAAACAAAACCTAGGTAAATAAGTTTTGCAGAGTTTAGTTCTTATTATTACTATATTTTTATATATTTTTAGCATGCAATAGCTTCTCGAATTGACTATAGCGAAAGAACTTCAGTTCTGTTGATTCTACCAGGGTGCAGTCAACGATATGCATTTTTATTTTCTCTCTCTCTTCATATATATATATATATATTCTGCTTTTTCCATGTACGTGAGAGGATTGTGCACTACGGATTTCGAGTTTACATCGGCCTCGAAAAGCCTTTCCCTCCTCCCCTTTTTCCCCTTCCCTTGAGGAAAACGTGGTATACGCAGAGCCCAAAGCTTAATCTTCAAAATCCTATTCGATGCGGTACAGCTAAACTAAAATCTATGTACAGATAGAATCCCATCGTTAAATTATTTCCAAGTTCTTAAGGGGGTACATACCCCTCAAAGTACTGAAAATCACGTGATTTTCCAAATTCATTTTTTAGGTTATAGGGAGAAGAAAAAAAATAATGTTTCAAGTTTATATTGTTTATTGGCCTTTCAACAACAAGAAACCAGAAGAAAATCTTTTTTTTCTTATTATTATCATTATTCTTTACGGCCATCAATGGATGAGCAATAAAAATTATGATGCCTCCTGGTTGACATGATAACTCGGTCAATTTTTAATATTTTTCAACTTTTTTTTTTTTGAAATCTTGATGATCATTTTCCCTATCGCGTATGGAGGGGGATTTTCTTTTTTTATAAAAATAAAAAAATTACAGCATTTTAAAGTTGATTTTGCAGTTTTTACCGAAAAAAAAGTGTTTGACAATTTATTAATAGAAGGCCAATTCAAGAATCGAAAAATCCGCCCCATACGCGATAGGGACTATAATTATCAAGATTAGAAAAAAAAAAGTTTGAAAATATTAAAAATTGACCGAGTTATCATGTCAACCACGTCAAAAAACCTAGTTTCGAGAAAAACGCCTTTACACGGATACATATCCCTGGGAGTTCTGAAAATGGTGCAAATTTAAAAACTCTTTATTTAGGTTATAGGGTGAAGGAAAAAATGAATTTCTAAATTCATACCACTTACTGATCTTTCAACTATAAAAAAACAAAACTTTTTTTTTTTTTGAATTATCATTAGTGTTTACGGTCATGCATGGATAAACTTTGAAAAACGTTGCAAATTTGACTTCAAAAAAGTTATTGCCATAACTTTCTAGCGGAGGGGAATTTTCGCATGATTTTTTTTTTTGAAAAATTCTCAGAACTTTGGAGAAAAAGAATTCGTAAAAAAAAATGAATTGATTTTTTGAAAAGCTCAGGGGTATGTACCCCCTTAATCTCTTTATTTTTTTTCTCCTTTAAAAAATTATAAAGAAATTTATTATAAAGAAATTTATACTCGATTTTTTAAAAAAATTTCTAAATCGAAAATCTATAAATTTTTCATTTTTTTTTTGGAATATGAAGGCTTCTCTGAATAAATTTGCAAAAATTACATAACAATGTGAACATGTTGGAGCATCTCCTCAATTTTTCTCAGATTTTTTTTATAAAGTCCTACATTCTAAAAAAAATCCTGGTTCATTTTGCCCCAGTCTCCCTTAATATTTATCCTTTTCCCTAATTTTCGAAATGTTTAGTTATTTTTTTTGTACAAAATCGAAAGGTCCCGTATTTAAAAAAAAGGTTTAGCGTCTTTTAGAGATGAATCTTTTCGGTATAATCAAATGACACGTTCAAATAGTTGATGCCTTTGAGTGGTAAACGTATAAACGTATGAGGAGATACGTGTGACGATTAAATCGTGTTCGTATGGAGACAGATTCATTTGCTGATGCATATGAATTGATTCGCCTTTAACACGTGAATCTGTCGTTTATTTACGATTCTAGAGAGAACCTAAAAAATTCAATTTTCAAGACACACATCAACTTTTCAATAATTCTAATTCTATTTATAATTTATAAGTGAGTTATTCCTTTATAAAAAAAAAAAAAAGTTATTCCTTTATTTTTCTTAGATTACATCTAGATTTGATAAAAAGCATCGATACAAAGATCTGACCGACCAATAAATAAATTTAAAAATTACCGATGATTTTTTTCTTTCAGTTGATAGCATGATTTAGTTATCATCTTGTTAAATATTGACTCGAAAAATTCATGAACAATTTCCGTTTAATAAATCAAATGAAAAATTTCGTTCGACGTGAGATAGGAGTGAATTGCCTCAACTGAGAAACAAATTCAATTTAGTTGCCAATATCGATTTTATCTTTCTCCGGAACAATAAATCGAAAGGCCTGTCAAGCTGTCAAGTTGTCGTTAGAACAATTGCGGGTTTCCTCTTTTTTAATGTTTTTTGAGAAGAGGAGGGGGAGAAAAAAAAATGACAATTTTGGATCATCCATGAAAATTAACGTTATCAAGTGAAAAAAAATAAAACAGTGAGAATTTTGGGAAAATTTTTGGACAGTAATTTATTTTTAAAAATTATCAACAAAATTTACAATGTTGAAATTACGTAAAAGTGTAATAAGCTGAGATTAACAGAAAAAAAATAGGGTGCCTGTTAAAATGGGTATCTGCGCACATTATCCTAGTGGAGGTTATCTATCCTCAACCCCTTTTTATGCATGGGGTGGATGGAGTTTTCTGAATTTCATAGGTATGATTATGTTTGGGATTATGTTCTACATGTACTTGGTGAGTTTGAACCTCTTAATATTAAATTTCGCCGTATTCAACTGGCACTGAAAATTTAATTCTCCGAAGAAGGAGAAAGTGGGGTAAAATGGCCACTTCAATGAGACGGTTTGAGATGGAATTTTTCCAATGATTGCATTGAAAAGCTGAGAAAATGATTGATTCATGGAAATTTTCGGAAAATTATTTGGAAAAAATTGAGGATCTAACCTTTTGAATTTACAAATAAATTCAATTTATTTAATATGATTTAGGATTTTTTTTACAGTGAAGAAATCCATCGAAAAATCTGAAAAAATTTGAGAACATTCCCCAATACATCTACATTGTTGGTAAATTTTTTCGGATTTTTTGGTAGAGGTCTTTCCTTTTAAAAAAAATATCCGGATCATTTTTCCCTGCAGGTCCATTTTACCCCAGGCTTCCCTATCTTCGGTTCCAATTGAAATATCTGTAACGAGAATATTATATTACAGAAAGGCATGCTGCGTGGACCTAATGGTAACTGAAAATGTCACGCGGAAAACTGATTGAAATTGTTCCAGCTGCTGTAAAGAAAAAAAAAGGGGGAAATTATCTTGATGAATCTCATTAATTATTCCACAATTTTGTCGTCAGTTCTGAACGTGACAACAAATTAAACATCCCCATGCAGTCCTCTATTCAAAATTTCTCCAGTATTTTGGGGAATAAATGAGATCGTTGTGCATCTGACAAGTGCTATAAATTTGCTTTAGTTATTTTAACAATGAAAATTTTGGATTTTAATGACAACTAAATCGCTGGAAAATACAATAACATGTAAATGATTGCAAATAAAAAAAATCACAATTGTAGAATAATCTTTTGGAATGAACTTATATTCAGAGATCGGCAAAAAAAAATTCGCATTTTTAATTTTTTAATTTTTTTTATTTCTGTAATTTCCATCGAAAAAATTTTAATTACTTTCTTAATGAAAAATTTGGATTTTTAAATTTTTCATTAGTTTGAAAATTAATTTTTTTTTCAACAATTTTGATTACTGTTGTAATTTAAAATTTGACTGATGGAATTTCATGATTATTTTCTTTATTAAACTTATTAACATTTTTATTAGTTAAATTGAATTATAAATGTCATATAAGCTTCATTTAGATTGGATTAAATTATAAGTTCTTATTTGTGTTACATTTAGTTAACACTCTCAACTCAAAATTTTTGTCTGAAAAACGGTTATATTTGGGAAGATTAAACATAGTAGCGTTGATTTTATTATAAAATTAATTATTCCAATCAATTAATAAGTAAGAAAGAATCAAAATTTCGAATAAGAAAAAGAATTATAAAATTTCATCAGTCAAATTTTTAATTACAATAGTAATCAAAATTGTTAAAAAAAAAAATTAATTTTCAAACTAATGAAAAATTAAAAAATCCAAATTTCTCATTAAGAAAGTAATTAAAATTTTTTCGATGAAAATTACAGAAATGAAAAAAATTAAAAAATTAAAAATGCAAATTTTTTTTTTGCCGATCTCTGCTTTTATTTTCTACCAATGATAAATCTCTCGAGTAAATTATTGTTTCCTCCTATCTTCTCGTTGTACTGTTAAATATCAAATTCACCGGGGAAATGGAAGTAAGCACAGACATTGCTTCTTGTTTTTTTCGGGAAGAAAATATAAAAAGTTTTGTTGTAACTCGTGGTGAATATACTTCCACCAGATGGTATTTTCTCATAAAACAAGTTTCCATTTCTATTTTTTTTTCTTATTTTTTTTCTCCAGTTAGTTTACCACCAAAAAGAATAACACTCAGTTTTCAACCCCTTTTGTTCATAGGTATGACATACGGACAAGACATTTCTCATACATGATGAAATTCTTGCACATTCACGGAATACTTGGATTACTGGAGAGACGGCATTGGAATGAATGAGTGAATTTTATGGTGAATTCACAGAGGAAATAGTTTAATTCAAATTTAAGAAGAATGCAACATTAATTAATGTCTCTTTTATTTTATTTCTTTAGTGCGTATTACTTTTTATAATTTTTAGCATTCCCAACACGATGAGAAGTAACACGAATAGTTGTTTTCTCTTTTATAAATAGGCAAGACTAGAAAAAAACGAATCTGAGGGGCAAAATGGACCAAAGTTTTTTTCAGTACGAAAATCTCCACAAAAATGTCTGAAAAGATTTGTGAAGATATTCTACTATAGAAAATGAGTGTCAGATGTATTTTTCTAGATTTTTTTGAAAATTCTATATTTTTTGGCATTTTTGAGGGGTAATAGCCTTTCCTTTTTGTAAAATTTTCAGTTTTTTGGGAATATCTTCGGTTCTATTGGTCGCAGCAATTCGGGGTTGGTCTCAAATGAAAGGTGAGCTCATTTCCCATCGACTTATCTGGTTTTGAATTCAAAAATATCAATTTTTTGGATAATTATAGGCCAAAAACTGTTTCACAAAACTATTTCACAAAAATGCCCATAAATATCTTAAAAATCGATATTTTTGAATTGAAAACCCTATGAATCGATGGCAAATGATCTCATCTTTCACCTCCCACCGGAATTTTTACGCTACGACAAATAAAACCAAAGATATTCTCAAAAAACTGAAAATTTTCAAAATAGGAAGAGTTTTACCCCTGTAAAATGCTTAAAAAAGTGAAAATCGCCAAAAATAAAAATAAATTAATTCCGGCACTTGTTTTCCACTTAAAATTCCCTCAGCTTTCCAATGAAATCATCAAAAATAAATCTCGCGCCAATAATTCTATTGATTTCAAGAGTTTTCCTTAATATTTGCGTAAAAATTTAGATGTGTCCATTTCGGCCCACCTTTCCCTATCTATATTGTTGTCAATTTTCTGTAAATTTTTGCGTAAGGGCCTTCAATCCCCTAAAAAAAATCCCTTTCATTTTATTTTGCCCCTATCTTCCTTATTCTAATGAATATCGTAATTTCATTGCAGTTTGAGGGAAAATTGTTTTTGCACCTATTCTCACATTCAATTAAAATAATATTCACATTATCTAAATGATTAACATAGTATTCACATTATTCAAATGAACATTATCATCATCATTCGTGAAATATGTAATTACAGAGATGAAAAGGGTAAATTCCTTGTTAAAGAAAATTAAATTAATTGCACGACTAAATTTCTTTTTTAACAGTCTCGGAAAATAATGCCCCTCTTCCCCCACTTTTTTGCCTGGACAAATGGCTTTTTATGATGTCAATGTAGTTTTCAATTAAATTACTCAACTTTATTTAACATGGCGACATTAAACTGCCGTTCTAATTGAATCAACGTGGCCTATTTACTTCATTTTAGTTTTTGTACATCAGCTGCAGAAATTACGGAGAAACATAATGGATTGTAGTTTTTTTTTTTCAATGATTTTTTTAATTTTATTTTGATGAATACATCATCTGCAGTAATACATTTATAATTGAATTCTGACCACCTGTTGTTATGTAGTGCTCCACAATATTATTCAATATTTCACTAGTATGAAAATCAATCCCTTGGGAGAAATTTCGTGCGGAATCAATATTCCCAATACTTATCATTATATTCTAAGGGAAAATTATGATAATTCATTGGTTTTATCTGTTTGAAGAATTTTTATCATTCAAGGATCAAAATCTCTTGCCTTTTTTTAATGAAAAAAATTCAAATAGTGCAAAAAAAAATGAAGCATTGGAAGACGATGCTATCGAGCATTGAAATTACAGAATACGTATTTTCTCTTATTAGCTGTTAGTAAGGGGTTTTTTCCCAGCTGTAGGTAGTGCAGAGTTCAATGGTGCTCGGTAAGAATGTTTCTTTACCTTAGAATGGGAAAATCAATTTTTTTTTTGGTAAGAAAACAACAATTATAGTGGACGCGATGAACGTGAAAAAATTAATTTACATATTATTAGCAAATTTTATTGTCCTCTAAATTGAAAGCCTTCATGAAAATATTTGAAAAAATTCCCCAACAATGTAGACATACTATAGTATTTTTCCACTTTTACCCAGAGATCGGCAAAAAAAACATTCGCATTTTTAATTTTTTAATTTTTTTTATTTCTGTAATTTCCATCGAAAAAATTTTAATTACTTTCTTAATGAAAAGTTTGGATTTTTAAATTTTTCATTAGTTTGAAAATTAATTTTTTTTTTAACAATTTTGATTACTATTGTAATTTAAAATTTGACTGATGGAATTTCATAATTATTTTCTTTATTAAAATTATGAACATTTTTATTAGTTAAATTGAATTATAAATGTCATATAAGCGTCATTTAGATTTGATTAAATTATAAGTTCTTATTTGTGTTACATTTAGTAAACACTCTCAACTCAAAATTTTTGTCTGAAAGACGGTTATATTTGGGAAGATTAAACATAGTAGCGTTGATTTTATTATAAAATTAATTATTCCAATCAATTAATAAGTAAGAAAGAATCAAAATTTCGAATAAGAAAAAGAATTAAAAAATTTCATCAGTCAAATTTTTAATTACAATAGTAATCAAAATTGTTAAAAAAAAAAAATTAATTTTCAAACTAATGAAAAATTTAAAAATCCAAATTTTCCATTAAGAAAGTAATTAAAATTTTTTCGATAGAAATTACAGAAATAAAAAAAATGAAAAAATTGAAAATGCGAATTTTTTTTTGCCGATCTCTGCTTTTACCCGATTTTTTCGGGAAGGCCTTCACTTTAATAAAAAAATACGGTTCATTTTGTTCGACAGGACCGTGTTTCTCGTTTTCCCCTATAATCAAGATAAATCGTCGAAAATTGACAGTTATATACATCCACTCTAAACCCTTCTTTAAAACGATGAGTCTCGGATCAAAAATCGCTCATATTTTGTCCACAATTTCATTTCTTCCAAAAAACAAATTCTCACAAATTCACCTAAGCCCAATTCTGTCAAAAACATTTTGAAAAAACTCAGACATAATTTTCAAATTCTTGAAAAAAAGAATTTTTTTTCTTATTATTATTATTTTATTGCTTACAAGGTACAAAGTCCCATAGCAAGGGGGCAAATACAAAGTATAAAAATAGAATCTGCAAGATACACAAAGATTTCTGATTATAAAAATACATTAGCTCAATTCACTATAAAAAATTTCTCATTGTTAATCTATTTTTTATTTTTTATTTTTGAAAAAAAGAATTAAGAATCATCAAATAACAATGGTTTTCGCTCTAAAAGAAACCCATTGAATCCTCTGACTCATCTCATCCACTGAAATAAACAACAAAACGCAAATAAATCCCATCGCATCGATTTTATGATGCAATCCCTTCAAAAAATTCACAAGCAGTCAAATCAACCGCTCGAAACTGCCGCGCTGTTCACCACGTCACTCTCCCAACCAATAAGAAGCTCGCATCGTACGGAGCAAGCGACCCTCCCAGCCAATGAAAATCCCCAATATCTCCTGTTTTAGCGTCTCAACTGACGCATTTAGTGCCACGTTGGCATACTATCTAGGAGTATGCTTATTATTTTGTGTCATTCGTCCGTAGATTATCCTCGTGAATACGTCGTGATTCAGTGTATTAATTAATATAATTGTCTAATGTAATATTATCGTTACTACAAATGTGTTGATTAATATCAGGCCAGTATTGGCCACTAAATTATACAAAAAAATGTTTAATTTTTGTGAAAAAATAAAATTATGATGAAGTGAAGCATTGAAAACCGGTTGCCCCATTAAAACCCTAACTGGCAAATTGAAGTAACTTCGGAAATATTCGGCTTCTATAACTACAACATGTAAATTTCAGCTTCGAGTAAACTTCGGTGATTACCTCTTTGGCTAGTTCGACAATATAATTTTTTATTTTGGGGTGGGGCGAGAGAGTGAGCATACAAGCGCGCCTCGACACAATCCGTTCATCCCACTCATTATATATATTGGACTCTTGTTCATCGTTCACCTCGTGACGCATGCCTTCTCCCTACAATTTCCCCACTGATTTTATTTTTTAAGTAATTTTTTTTTCCATTTTTTTTTTTTCCTCATTTTTTGTGCTCGACTCCAAATAAATTTATGGAAGTCTCGTGTGTGTGTTATACAGTGGACTAGTGGATTGAACTAATCAACTAAACTGTTTGAATTTAATTAAAAAAAAAAAACTGTCAGGATGACGTCTACGTCACCAAATATGACTCTAATGGAGTATCTATTTGATCGGGAGGATCCTGTACTCAGGGAAAATATCAAGGATGATATTCTCATGAAAGAGAGCTACGTTAATGACGCTATTACTGTGAGTAATTATTTGTAATTTATTATTATTAATTAAAAGAAAGATGAAAATCTGGAGAATGCAAGATTGTACTTTCCATTTTTTTAAATTTTTATTTCTTGCAAAAATAAATTATCATCAACATATTCGAGGATTTTGGAACGATAGAAAGGCTCGATTGTTGCTCATTTTTTTTGGGCTTCATGAGGAATTGTGGTTTACCGTTAAAAATTGTCCTTAGTACCGTTAACTCAGAACTGCTCATTTGGACAGACAAATGACCGAGAATTCCTTTGAATTATCATGACTGATGAAATTCAACGATAATTCAATGAATTTTTGTAATTCAATTGATTAAAAATTACGTGCATCTTAAGATAAGATTATCGCATTTTTTTGGTCCTAAAAAATGAAGATATGAATTTATTGAGAATTCTGGAAAAATATGTATTAACGTTTTCATAGAATTTTCATGAACAAAAACACTTGCGGTAAATTGCTTGTGTTGATTTCATCGAAGACCTTCTATTGTTGCGATATAGATGCGTTATTTTCCTTGAACAAATTCGCCGGGATTCCCTTGAATTATTTAAATAACATATGGTAAATTTGCATGCTTCATCATCCGCCATGTGTCCAAGTTAAAATATTTTGCGGGAACTTTCGAAATTACCACGCTTTCAAATTTTTCTATAAAATTTTCAATGAAATATAGTTTGAAAATGTTTTTTTTAATCACTTGCTGTAAATTATTGTAGCATTATTTTTGAGAATTACTCAATGGCGCCAGGCAAACAAGTGCAGTTATTGTTAAAATGAGGTGAGGGTATTTTTGGAGTATCAGAGAATACAAATGTTTTCACCGAAATCCTAATGCATCAATTAGTTAATGATATTTAAAGTAACATATGGATGTTAATAAGTAATAACGTCTCAACCAATATTTTTTTCGAAATTTAGTAAATGGCATATTTGGGTTCAGAAATGCTCGTTCACTAAAAATATACTGTTAATAATTTTTTTTTTTTTTTATGTTCGTTAAGACTTTATTTCTCATTACTGTCCATATGGAAGAAACCGAAAGCCACGTGCCGGCATTGCTGCCTTCGTGCGCCGCCATATTGAATGTGAACTTAATCACATATACTCTCAACAATTGTTTCTACCTGGAAAATTTTCCTTCCTCACAAATAGGCTTTCACGTTAATTTTATTTGTCGAAAGTTAATGAGGGATATGAAGGATAAATAAGGACATTAGGCTCCATAAATTTCCAATGAGTTTCTTTATTATCAAGAATGTGAAATTTTCCAGGCAGATTGATTTTATTTTATCATTTTTTTTTAAATATATCTTGGAATTTAAGCGAGATAGAGCAATTCAGTAGTGAAGAGGTAAAACAAGATAAGTGTATTCATTTCTCATTTAGTTTTTTGTAAACAAGCTCAGAAGATAAGCCATATGGAGCAATTTCACTCTGAATTTCTTTTGTAACTCTTGAAAGTCTGTACTAAATATAGCTGGATAATATCGCCTTATCTCACTTAGTTTCCAAGATATTGCCTTCAAAATGATTATAAAGATAAGTCGATTTATCCTGTTTTACCTCTTTACTACTGATTTTTCATAATGACCTGTTTTCTTGACAAAAAAATCGTTATTTTGTAGAAAAGCGTTCAAGTCAGCTTCTTCTAATGCCTTTCCATCGATTTATGGAAATTTTCATTCCAATTTCAAGCCATCCAACGATAAATCAACCACCAATAACAAGACAAGACTCTAATAATAATAATAATAATAATAATAATAATATTATGTTTGAAAACTTGTACTGAACTACACTGAAGAAAGTTGCATGACTGCACCGGCTTGGGTTCATCTGAGCCCATCCGAACTGGTATCGAATTTAATGGCTTTTTGGCCTCAGATAGGCTCATATTACGTTACATTCCTCCAGATTTTTTTTTTTTGAAAAATCTACAGATATATTGTGCTTGGATCTCTCGTTTCGGGATACGGGTCCAAAAACCAGTTTTTTTTTTAGGTAATATCTCGCGTCATAGCCCATAATACTAGTATAGGGTGCTCTTCGAAAATTCCAAATGTCTCTACCTGTGACGTCAATTTTTTTCACGGTCAGTGAACTATAACTCGATGGAAAGTTATTCAATTCAGATTATTTTGAAGGAAAATAATCATTTTGTTGCCTTAGGAACAAAGGGACGTAAGTACTGTGTATAAGCATAGTACTTATGCCTCTTTGATTCTAAGACAACGATTTCAGTAGTGAAGAGGTAAAATAAGATAAGTCGATTTTTTTCTCATTCACTTTTTTGGAAATACCTTAGAAAATAACCGAGAAAGTGCAACTTTACCCTGAACCTCTTTTGTAACTCTTGAAATTCTTTATCAAAAAAGATGGATAATATGAACTTATCTCGCTTAATTTCCGTGATATTTCCTTCAAAATGATCACAAAGATAAGTCGATTTATCCTGTTTTACCTCTTCACTACTGATTTGTTAATGAAGCTTCCATTTTAGGTAATATTTATTGAGTAGTGAAGAATTTCGCTATCTGCACAGTCGAAATAACGTAAAACTTCTCGAAATTTTCGAGGAGTTACAGTTTATTTGTTTTCGTGACGACAGACTTCGATAAGAGCAGTAATATTCTGGAATAAAACGCCATTCTGCTTTCCTTTTTTCTCTCTCTCTTTCATTCTGAATACAACGTATGTGGGACACTCTGCTCCATTATAAATCTGACAAGTATTATATTAAAACTGTATCTGTTACTTTAAATTGAGACTGGAGCGATTGTGAAAAGAACGAAGCGAGAGAAAATAAGGCTGAAGAGAGAAAGAATGAATGATTGGTTTCTTTCACTGGTAAAACAACTTTACAATCCCTTTTTCTGCCTTTCTTCGCGGAGAACTCTACCAATGAATTTTTATAACGCGAATGAGGTATTTCCGTGGCCTCAATTGAGATTATGTTTGCAGATTTTTCTCTTTTTTTTTGGATAAATGACGAAAACTAAAATTTTCAAGTAGAGTAAAATGGAGTAGGATACATTTCAGTAGTGAAGAGGTAAAACAGGATAAATCGACTTATCTTTGAGGTCATTTCGAAGTAAATATCTCGGAAACTAAGCGAGATAGGGTGATATTACTCATCTGTTTTTTTTTAGAGAATTTCAAGAGTTAAAAAAAAGTTTTAGGGCAAAATTGCTCTTTCTCGATTATTTTTTAAGGTATTTTGAAAAAATTTGATGAGAAAAAAAGAGACTTATCTTGTTTTACCTCTTCACTACTGATTTGTCGAGAGAACTTTTTCTTTCTCATATTTTTGAATTTCGTAATTTTATTAGGTGTTTAAAAAATTTTGAAAAGATTGATCGAATGAAAATTAAGTCCATACGAATGATCATGAGAATTGTATGGATGGAGGTAAGAGCGAGTGGTTTTATGCGATAGAATGAGATGCGATAGAGCCAATGTGTAAGAAAAAGATAGCTGCAGAGCTATTTTTAATAGAGATTTGCGAGAATTTCCGAGAGTATATCAAGTCTTTCATACAACATCGTTTGCGTATTATTCTCCTAAAAATGCTGAATTTTTTTCACATCACTTTTTCATTGGTATTCATGGGTGAGACTGATATTGAATGTGAGAATGTAGAGAATGTAGAGAAAATAAAGAATTCAACCAATTGAATGTATTTAACTGATAGCAAATGAATCCAAGTGATTCGTAAGTTTTTTCTGGAAAAAGATAATGATAATCATTGCTTACATTTTATTTGTCTTCCGATTGGTTACAGATCTCTTCAATTGATTTAAATTAAGCAATATTCGTCATTTGGAGATAGAAGATGATTTCCAAAAATTAATGCAGATTATATCGCCTTGGAAACAAAAGGGCCTAAGTGATGTGGATAAGCATAGCACTTACGCCCCTTTGATTCTAAGGCGACAATATAAGATATTATCAATATCTCATGAATTATGGGGTTTTTGAAAATTTATTCGGCTTTTTTCTAAAAACATAAAGTTTGCAGATCCCTTGATTTCTTCTTTTTACAATTTTTTTTTTTTTTTAATATTTCGGAATCTAAGCGAGATAGAGCGATTCTTTTCAAATCATTGTTTTGATGAGAATTTCAAGGATTTTCTGCCTATTAGTTTTAATGGTATTTTTCTATTCCTACGTTTTACGAGAATTCGTTAAGATTCTTTTTTAATAGCCGAATTTGTGTCAATCCTGATATCGTTCAAATTTTATTACAAAAAAATTCTGAAGAAGCTTCAAGAAAACATTGAATTACATTTGAAAAAACCAGGTTAATCCGCCAGTTTTAAAATACCAGAACACCTCAATACAATCGGTCTGAAGCAAATATTTGTAATAATATGTTTACCAAAGTGCTTCATATATTCTTTTACCAAAAATGGAAGAAAAAATATGAATTGTCTCATTTTTTTTTTTTCGAAGAGAAAAAAAAACGAACATATTTTACCTCCATTGTTGATTTCACAGATAAAGAGAAGTTGATATGACGACCTCGATTTATTTATTTGTAACTCAAGTGAAATTATGTTTAAAAGAATTTTTTTTTTCGAGTTTTGTAATAATAATTAAATAGAAATGAGTTCAGCCTTCTGTTGATCGAATCGAGATAAGGCTGTTCATATTGGCTGGTTAATGCTACAATTCTATGTCGAATGATGGATTTACCACCAGTTTCGGTAGTCTTTTATGCCATCCGCCTATATTTAGGTTTCTCGTAGTTTCAGGAATTTGGGTTAGTCTAGGGTTAAAATTTACATTTACATTTTCACGTACAACATTAAATGGCCTCGTTGTTGCAGACGCATCAGGTTTGGGTTTTTTGTTTGATCAGATGGTTTTTTATCAATTTTTATAATTTCCTTCTGCTGTAATTGAATATTTTTTGAGCGTCATATGATAAATTGGTGATTTTCTTTTCTTGCAATAAATATCAAATGTAAAATTTCTCTGCAAATATCTCGAAAATGATTGGGTTTATGAGAATTTATCAGAAAACTATCTTTAGAATATCCAAAATTGCTTATGAAACAGGTCTTTACACATTTTCCTTTAGGCTATCAATGATGCTCCATTTTTGCAAATGGAAATGGTCCATTTTTACCAGAAAAATAGCAGTTAATACAAATCTTTCATCATTCTGCTTCCGAATGGAAGCTTTGCAAACGTCGGATTTTTCGATTTCAAGTTTCCATCGGAATATGACTCGAAATGATCCAAAACGTCGAAAAATCATATTTTTAAAGCATGTCTGTATGTGTGTGTGTGTGTTATACTTAGTGCTCTCAAAATTTGACAGTATTTTCCCTCTGTGTGCACAATGCTGTCAGAAAAATTTCAGCGAAATCGGTTGAATAGTCTCTGAGAAAAATCGAATTTTCAAAAAAGCGTTTTTTTGAATTTTCTCGATGAAAAATTAATTTGTAGCCCCCAGTCTGGGCTATGATATTCATCTCATTAAAACTCACATTTTTCACCATTGGTAAATTTTTCTCTGATTTTTAGTTTTGGAAATTATTTCAATTTTAGTAATTTTCAGTTCATATTTTAGCGAAACGATAACTCGATAAGTATTTGAGCTAGAGAGCTAGATACGCCTTTCTTCAAAGGCGTATTTTTCAAAAATACGCGACTGATTTGCACCAACTTGTACTTAAAAAATTCATTATAATGAAGGGAATAAAATCTCCAGATTCCCAATTTATTGATCAAGTATTTATGTTTATTTTGAAAAAAATTAACTTTTTTAGAAAAAATCAGAAATGTAAATTTTTCTCAATTCTTTCCTGAGAACACATATAGTTTTTATTCCATGATAATAAAATATATAATTTTCCGAATAGAATGAGATCATTTTCATCCTGATATGACGATTGGAAGATATTTTATGTGTCTGTTAACGTGAGTTAACGTGATTCATGTCAATTAAAATGATCATTATTGGATTAGAGATTGAAAATTCCATTCGGAAGCATTGACATTAAAAAAATCATGAAATTTCTCATTACAGGCAGAAGAATGGATGACAACAAATACAGACGACTTATTTGGTTCAATGTTCAGTCTGGATGATCAATTCAATTTGATTGACAATGATTTAGAAACAATACCATCATCATCATCAGACAGTGGACTCTCAAGTGCACTGAGTCTATCCTGTGAACAACAATTGAGTCCACTACTATCAATTGAAGAGGATCAAATTGAAATTAGCAGTGATAATATCAATAGTCCACAGAATTACGTGGATTTTGATCCACTTGACAGTCCAAATGATTCAATGGGCAGTATTGACAGTCCTGTTAGATCAGTTATGAGTTCAAATTTGGGATCACCAGCAACTGATGTTACTGAAGAAATGGAATTTGAACCAGCACTGGTGACTGTTGTTGATCCAAGTGTTGTGGAAAATACAGAATTGACAATGCCAATTATAAAACAAGAGCCCAACATTGAATTGGGTGAGAATTTTATTATTTTGTTGATTAATCATGTATTTGATTTAGCAGTGACGTGATGAAACGAGATGAATTTTCATTCAGAGGTGAAAAAGGCTTGTTCTTGAAAATAACGTGTAAATAACTTTTAAGGAAATTTATCAAGAAAACTTTTTTGTAGCCCAGAAGATTCTGTACGAATATTTCTTCATATTTTTCTCTGAACCTAAATGTTATGAAGATTTTTTCAGGTGCATTTATTTCAGATTTTTCAAGTGTTCCTCTGATATTTCACTTCAGAGGTTCGATATCGATTTTTATTAAATATCTCAAAATCTGCGGAATATAGGGAAAGGTGGGGAAACTTGGACATTGTGATGAAACAGTGGGAGATAGATTTTTTTCAATGATTCTATCGGAAAGCTGAGGAAATTTTAGTCGAGAAACATGTGCCAGAATGATTTTTTTTCATTTTTTTTGAGAATTCGATTTTTTCTGGAATTTTTGAGGGTAAAAGCCTTTGGATTTTTGAGTCAATTCAGTTTTTTGGGAATAATCTTTTCTCTATTAATCGTAGCGACCTGGGACCGATTTTAAATGAAAGGTGAGATTATTTCCCATCGATTTATGGGGTTTTGAATCTAAAAATATCGATTTTTCAAATATTTATGGGAACTTTTGTGAAAAATTATGATCATCGGTTTTTGTCCTATAACTATGTGAAAAATCGATATTTTCAGATTCAAAACCCCATAAATCGATGGGAAATGATCTCATCTTTCATTTAAAATCGGTCCCAGGTCGCTACGATTAATAGAGCAAAGATTATTCCCAAAAAAACTGAATTTACTCAAAAATCCGAAGGCTTTTTTACTTTTACTCTTTTTTACCCCTTAAAAATGCCAGAAAAAATCGAATTCTCAAAAAATTGAAAAAAATTAATCCCGGCACATGTTTTTCGACTAAAATTTCCTCAGTTTTCCGATGAAATCATTAAAAAAAATCCATCTCCAATATTTTTATTCATCTAAAGATTTTTTCATAATATATGCATGAAAACTCAAATGTGTCCATCTGCTGAGTTTTTGCAATTTGAATATCTTTATCAGTCTATAAAAAACGGACTAAATAAGAAGTTTTCTCGATAAAGACTCTTAAATCTCATATTGTCCAAGATATTTCCTTAATAAGCCTCTTTACAACTCGAACTCACTCTAGTTCACAATAGATTCACATAGTTTCATCATTTTATCACTAAATTGCCATCAATTCCTATGAAATTCGTCTTTGGTTGAAATTTTCATAAATGTAAAAAGGTATTATTCTTTTTCTTTCAATTTCTGACAGTGGATGAACTTCTAAAATGTAATAAAAATGCATTCCAAAGAAATTTGAAAGACAAAGAGAACTGAAAAATGATAAAAAAAATAGTAAAACATAGTAGATAGAGTCGTAGTGGGTCTTTATCATAAAGTATGTCAGTATGCGTCATTTTAATGCACGTGAAGACACTCATGACGCAATGTTTAATGAACTTTATCACATATTTTATCCGAGCAATTGCAGCTTCTCACAAGAAAATTTTGTCTATTGAATTTTGAAATAAATTCTAAAATAATTACATTTTTTTTACAGATTCTATTCAAAAACCACAAATAATGAAACAAGAGCCAACAGTTACTATAAGAAATCCATGCACTGGCAAACGAAATATTCGCCAATTAATAAGAGTAACACCATCTGGCTCTGGTAGTCATCCACGGTCAATACTATTGCCAGTTAGTCTGAAAGACATGAAAGAAGTTCGTGCAATTAAAATAATAAATGCAACACAAGCAAGAAACTTGAAAAATTTCAAAATAAGTCACATCAATCAAGGAAACGTTTTGAGTAAAGCCATTCCCGTAAGTTCCCATAAATCCAAAAAATTTAATGAAAAAAATTAAATTAAGAAGGAAAGATAAGAAATGATAGAAATGAGTTTTTTCACATGAAATCTATCTTTTCTACTGAATTTTTTACCCAGTTTTTTCGGAAATATCTCGAAAATTTGTGAAAAATTTAAAAATATCTTAATGAATGCATCAAGATATTCCCCAAAAACTGGATTAATTCATTCAATTTAATTAATAAAACAATTAATAATGCACAGGTCAATATTAAGCACGAAGAAATAAGCCAAGATAAGACTGCAACATCTGACGATGATATATGTGAAACAAATTCTGGTTATCCACCATTGAAGCTTAATGCCGAAGAAAAACGTTTACTACAAAAAGAAGGAATTTCATTGCCAACACATTATCCATTAACAAAACCAGAGGAACGTGAATTAAAAAGAATTAGACGTAAAATACGTAACAAAATATCAGCTCAAGATTCACGTAAAAGAAAAAAGGAGTACGTTGATGGTCTTGAGGATCGTGTTAAGCAGTGCACTGAAGAAAATATGACTCTTCTCAAGCGTATAAAAGCACTGCAAACACAGAATCAGAGCTTAGCAGGCCAGTTAAAAAGATTACAGGCTCTAATTCAGAAAGGTAACAAGAGTGCACAACCAGCAACGTGTCTCATGGTATTATTATTATCATTGGCCCTTGTTGCTGTACCAAATCTACGGCCACATTCAAATAATAATTCGAGTGAATTAACGAGGGAACAGGAGCAGCAAGAAAAAATGCCACCACTCGCCGGTGAGAAGTCTTACGTAAATTCTTTTTTTTTTTTTTTCTTGTGTTTAGATAGTTTTTTTTTTTTCAACGGAATTAGGTCAAGGTTTACTGCAATTTTCTTCATCCATCAAATTGCATTTGTCTTTCATACAGTTTTCTTCTAAATTCAATCGTTTATTCTCTTCAGCACTTGACTGCTGAGGGAATAGTTCAGAGATTAGTTTTTTTGGAACATCTCTGGAAATAATTAAGATAAAAATATTTCGATAAAAGGCTCTTTTTGTGGGGAAAAAACCCAGAACAACAAAAAATGGGTTTTTTTGAAATTCTTCTATCTTCTCCACGTTTGGAGATAATCTTCAAAAGCTAGGTTCAAAGTCGATTGAGCTCGTTCGTTGTCTTTCCTCTCCAGAGATCGGAAAAAATTCGCATTTTTAATTTTTTTTATTTCTGTAATTTCCATCGAAAAAATTTCAATTACTTTCTCAATGAAAAATTTGGATTTTTAAATTTTTCATTAGTTTGAAAATTAATTTTTTTTTTTAACAATTTTGATTACTATTGTAATTAAAAATTTGACTGATGAAATTTTATAATTCTTTTTCTTATTCGAAATTTTGATTCTTTCTTACTTATTAATTGATTGGAATAATTAATTTTATAATAAAATCAACGCTACTATGTTTAATCTTCCCAGATATAACCGTTTTTCAGACAAAAATTTTGAGTTGAGAGTGTTGACTAAATGTAACACAAATAAGAACTTATAATTTAATCAAATCTAAATGACGCTTATATGACATTTATAATTCCATTTAACTAATAAAAATGTTGATAAGTTGAATAAAGAAAATAATTATGAAATTCCATCAGTCAAATTTTAAATTACAATAGTAATCAAAATTGTTAAAAAAAAACTTAATTTTCAAACTAATGAAAAATTTAAAAATCCAAATTTTTCATTGAGAAAGTAATTAAAATTTTTTCGATGAAAATTACAGAAATAGAAAATTAAAAAATTAAAAATGCGAATCTTTTTTTTGCCGATCTCTGTTCCTCTCTTCGTGGGGAATATCCGCGAATTGTTATCAGGTCCTAGATCTATCTCAAATCTATCCTCAATTTATTATTTATCAACCGGCATAGAGACACGTGGTTGAACAACAATCTATCATAACTGTATCCCCTACACGTGCTGGCTCGCAGTATTTCTGCAGGTCGCATTGGGACATTGAACTCTGGGAGGATTGTGAAAGGCCCCCATGGCTTCTCTTGTCTCTCATTTTGTTTTTTTTTCCTTGTGTTTTTTTTCCTTGGCTCCTTTCACGACCCACGGTTGACTGAATTTTATTCTCTCATTTTTATTTGGCACTCTCGGTACACCATAAGTCACGGAGGCGGAAAAGTATGATTAAAGAGATTTGGAATTTGTCAAATTTATTTTTCTCCAATAGACAGATCTGAAAGAGGAGGAGTGATAAGCACAAGATAAGACGCTTCAGGATGCGATAAACATGAAAGAAATGGGGAATGTTTTTTTAGGAGATGGAAAATCCAATTATCCGTATTGATAAGATTTTTCCGGATCTAAATGATTTTACTAGTCAAGTGATAATAGAGTTTCAAATAATTCTAATTCGATTTATGTTTTTATGAAATATCTCGAGATCTTTCGAAAATGAGAAAATTAACGTGCGCGCTTTTTTTATAGGCCAAATCCTCTTTTATAAAAAAATATTCTCTTAAAAATTCTTACATTTCTAGATTTTGAGATATTTCATTAAAAAAAAACTAATCAAATCTTTTTGCTAAAAATGTTAATGACCGCAAATATTGTCAATTAATAATATCCCGTTTCACAATATATGCGATGAATTTAATGATGACACTTCAAATAATCATGCAATTATTTTTTACCATGACACGAAAGATTTCCACGATGAATGAAAGAAATGCTGATTTAAATAGCTGATAGTGCAGATAAATGAGAGACTCAGAAATTGCATGCGCGTTAATTGTTCAATGACTGTGAAAAATAGAGGAGAAAAAAAAAATACTCGACTACTTTCTACCTGTTGGCCATGAGGCCTGTTATTCTTTCGATCCAAATCGCATGCCTTCAAACTTCCTATTATGACCTTAATATCTCGAGTTCATTCACATAATCTCTGTTTACGACTCGCCAAAGAAAAAATTAAAAAAAAAAAAAAAAGAGACCAATAAGGAAAAAACAAAAATTTAAGATATGGGCATTTTATTTTACGCAAGACTGCATTGTACATCGAATTAGTGCCATCGAGCAATCACTAATATGGCTGCACATTCTTATAATTTATGATGACTTTATTCAATTGTTCGTGAGCGAGAGACATGCAGTATGTGCGAATGAGGTTTGTCACTTGCAGGGATTCAGGGCAAAATTTTTAACTCCGGTCGTCTTATTATAGGGCAAGATGGGGCAAAATGGACATATCTAAATTTTTAGACAAATATTATAGAAATTTTTTGAAATTAATAGAAATATCGAGGGTAGATTGTTTTTGATGATTTCATTGGAAAGCTGAGGAAATTTCAGGCGGGAAACAAGTGCCGGAATCAATTTTTTTGAATTTTTGACGATTTTGACTTTTTTGAACATTTTAAAGGGGTAAAATCCTTCCTTTTTTTGAAAATTTTCAGTTTTTTGAGAATATTTCTGGTTCTATTCTTCGTAGCGTAAAAATTCCGAATGGAGGTGAAAGGTGAGTTCATTTGCCATCGATTCGTGGGGTTTTTAGTTGAAAAATATCGATTTTTAAGGTATTTATAGGCATTTTTGTGAATCAGTCTCCCGAATAAGTTTTTGACCTATAACTATCCCAAAAATTGATATTTTTGAATTCAAAACCCCATAAATCCATGGGAAATGAGCTCACCTTTCATTTGAGACCAACCTAGAGCTGCTGCGACCAATAGAACCAGAGATATTTGCAAAAAACTGAAAATTTTCAAAAAAGCAAGGGCTTTTACTCCTCAAAAATGCCGAAAAATATCGATTTTTCCCAAAAAAATCAAAAAAAATACATCTGACACCAATTTTCCAGCTAAAATTTCCTCAGCTTTTCAATAGAATCATCGAAAAAAATCCATCTCTAACCGTTTCGTTATAATGTCCATTTTGCCCCACTCTCTCCTATAGGTAGAGACTTATAAAGAAAAATGCGATAGAAATTTATAAAGAATCGTTGAATTTTCGCGATTTATGATGATTAATTAATGAGGCCATTTTTTTTTCTCGTATTTCCAGTACCGAATACTTCCGCTTTTTCAAATCCAACCACCATTCTCATCAAAAAACATGGAAAATTTCATTTTTAACACAATTCTTTTTATTTTAGGTCGCTCAAGAAGCCTTTTGTTTACGAAACAACTGATGGACGGTGAACTACAGCAGTACGACGAGCTCCTCGAAGAAGTTGAGGTACTGCTGGACCACGATTACAGTCCTGTTCTCCAAATGCCACTCTACAAAAGACCACGCTATGACAACGATCAACCAAACAAATACACATCATCAATGGATCATGTGGGTGGAACGCTAAATAAAAAGATTGAATTTTCTGATGTTAAGTTGAGTAAAAAGTACATTGAACCACCGTTGGATGATGTTTGGCCACCACCAAAGCCAGGCGTTGAGCCTGGTGCAAGAGTTGTTGATAAACTTGAGGCACTGACTAATGAATTGAAGATCAACATCTCTGATGCTGATGGTACACGAACTGTACTCCTTAAAGTGCCCCAGGAGCAGTGAAAGTTTCATTAATTAACTCGAGATTGGTCACTAAAAGCAAGTCAACAAGTTTGATCACCTTATGAGAGATTTGCCACTTAAAATTTAAATAGAAAGAGTACAATGCAAAGGTGAGATGTAGAAAATGTTCGAGAAAATGCCCTGAAGTTAAATAATTACGAGTTCATGAATTTCAAGCTGTATAAACTCGCATTAGAGCTGCAGGCGATTTTTCTGCACTTTTCTCACTCAACGAGAAGAATGCAGTTTCATATTTACTTTAATAAATGATTTTCTTTTTCTGCACTTAAATGAGAAATTGGTGAAATTTTAAAATACTACAATTTTCTATGCATTTCGATTAACTTAGGCAATTCTTCTATAATTTTTCCTTGTCTTCTTGATTGATGATAGGGAAAATAAGGTGAAACACAGTATGGTAATCATAATGTGACCAATTTAGAGTTAAAATGAAATTTAATGAATTTTTCACGTTAATTTTCTTACTTTTTTCGGTTATTCTTCGTGATACGCGTGATGCAAGTTTGCTGGGAATCATTTTTTTCATTTGGAATTTTTTTAAGGCACTGAATGCATTTTTCTCCACGAAAAGTGAACAGGAATTCGTGAAAATTGCTATTTTTTTCAATACAGAGAAAAATCCATTTTCTTATATCGAAAGTATATTAAATTTTTTTATTTTCTTTAATCGCTTTAGAAAATGATGATAATCCAGTGATGGAACGCGAATAGTCGAAGAAATTAAATGCATTCTTTTTCAAATATCTTTGGAACTGGTGAATTTAGAGAAATCTTTCGTGAAGGATTTTATGCACTTTATGAAAGGTTTCTTGATGAATTCTTCAGGACCTCTTCCAAGATATTCTCAACCACATTAAATTAAACCCAGCAACAAAATGCTCACAAATTGATTCACACGTTAACACGAATAAGCAAGCGTTATATACATTACAAGTAGAATGGTGCTTATTAAGAAAAAAATTATTTGACGATTTTCCTTTGAAATTCAATTTTTCTCCATTAAAATTACCATCTAGAATTTAATTTAAAAAAAAATGCACATTGTGAGTTTAACTGCTCATGAGCTCCAAATAATCATTGTTCATCCATTAATCAAAAGTATTTCATTTATTTTTTCTTTCTGACCTCAAACAATTGTTGATTACCAAAATTAACAATATGATTTTTTTAATTGATATGATAATGAATTCTATGGATTTTTTTTACAATGGATAAATGATGATTCATGATACGAATTTATAATAATTGATTTAATTCATGTTAACCGAAGAGAAAAAAATAATAATATTCGGTAACAGTTTTTGTAAATATTAGAATTAATGAGAATCGATATATCGTGATGATTAAAATTAAGATGATTTTACCAGAGTGATACTGATAAATAAGAAATATGATATAGCCATCAAAGATCTACTATTGATTATGATTTTAAGAAAAAATGATGGAAAAAAACAAAGAATTACATGAAAGAATTATTTGAATATGTTAAAAGCATAATGTTAGAATAAGAAAACGAAATGGAATTTGTCCACCTAGATCTATTAGCATTCATTATGAATTCACTTTACTAACAATTGATCATGATAATTAGCATAGAATAATATTTTGAATGAAAAAAGAGAAAAAATGAAATTTTTTATCATAAAAATTATGATTTTACACTAATTCATGATATTGCAATCGTACACACGAACTTAAAAAAAAATGTATGTATGTGTCCTGAGTGTGTATGTGTGTGAGAGGGAGAATTTCGTGTGCACTGAGTGCGTTAAGACTGTTGTAATAATGAAGAGAAAAATTGTTATTAGCACGTACTAATGATTTAATTCGATGAAAAGGAAATAATTCAGTGATGAATGAGTCGGGGAATTTGTTGCATCTCTTGTGAATATCTCTGAAACGAGTTTTTTTATCGAAAATTTACATAGATAGTTTATTAAGTATTCGCGAGAGGATAATGACAATGGAAGATCATTGAAAAATTGCATTTGCTTGAAGTTAAAGATATTTAAAAGAGAATCCAGCAAAAAAAATTTCGATTTATCTCAATTCACCTCTTTCACCACTGAATTTGTCTCGTACTAACTAAGCAATAGTTTCTTTTTTTTTTAAATAAATTCATATACATTGCTGCATTGTATATGCCTGAAAGCAGTGAAAAAAAAATATATAGCGTAATTATGAATGAAATATTGAGGAGAAAATGAAAAAAATATATATTATGAATATATAATTGTAAATAGAGCGTATTGAGTTGAAATTTTAATAATGTTTCGATGATAAATGTGGATGAATAATTGAAAACTACGTGCTTAATAGAATTAGGCAAAATGGAGTGAGGATATATTGTTCCATAATCATACATTGAATTATATTTTCTTGCCTTGGGATTACAGACATTCATATTTATATGTCATTCGAATAAAAAAAAAATACGACTATTAAAACACATTCCTACCAATAATTTTCTTGTTTTTCTTCTGCGGATGATAGAATGGAGTTCTATTTTTGCACATAGATTATAAATGATTATTAATTATCTCTCATTTATTCATGTAATATGCGGAACATTATGTAGTGTTAATATTCGAATAAAAATTCAAGATTGTATGGAAAGAAAATTATTTTCGTTAGTTTTTTTTCTTTCAACGTTTTTTCCCCTCATTTTTTTTTCACAAGGCCACGTATCTTCAATTATGAATAAATATACTTTGTGAGGTAAATTCAGGAATAACAGCGTTATCTCTGTTTTTTTAATGAGACCCATATCAAATTTGTAATGTTGATTTTAACTGATTAAGTTTGCGCATGTAATTCGTCTTAGATTTCAAGGAGAGAATTAAAAAAATTTTAAGTTTTATGAGGTGAATATTTAATGACGAAGAAAATCTAATGGTAGAAAAATTTTCATTAAATCACGAAATTGTGGAATGGAAGTTAAAAAATCCCCGTAACATTTATAGACTCATTACACAAGAGCTATGTAATTTTTTTTCTCCAATATCCCGGAATCTAAGTCAAATTTATTTTTCATAAATAAATTAAGTGGAAACATGAAAAGAAGGAAAATTGATCTGTAGGGATTGTAAACGAAATTTTGTATTAGTTTATGAAAAAATAGAAAAATTGTCTTTATTCGTTACCACAATAACACAAATCTGCACGCATTCAATGAAAACATAAGCAATTTTAATGATATTCTTTGCAATAGTCTCTTCTCCAGAAAATTACGAGGTAGAATTATGGAATAGAATATATATCATAATGAAAATAAAATGAAATTAACTGACAGTAAGTTAAAAAATATCAAAATCCATTTCTCCGTTTTCAGTATGTTCAATGTCTTCATCTGAGTCATCATTACATAATACGTCATTGATCTTCAAATATCGTCCTCGTTGTTCTGATCGTTTGTGCTCCCGCGACTCATCATCAGTGTCTGGGCTGTTGTCATGATCATCACTATGATTAAAGCCTGAATTTCCATTATTCTCATCGTGATGATCGACATCTTGTACATTAGATCTATTAAAAATGTCTGATGTATTGTTGCAAGTGATTTTAGTACCATTACGACACATGCTAGCCTTTCGACATCCACAACGCTTGTTTGCACAATTGCTTGTAGCTGAGATTGGTTTCACCTTATATTCCAAGCTAAAACTAACATTTTGTGCATTTTTACCTATCATTGTGGCCATACTAAGCTGTCCCAATTTCAGTGCTTCATGACAGTTTACATCCTCGTTACCAACAGCTCCTGTTGATAAGGAAATTAGAGATTCTCGATTTTCGAATGGTTTGTGCGCCAATAACCATTTATTTAGGAGCATTAAATCCTTCTTATCTTTCTTTGATCCACTGTTATTTGAATCAATATGGTGATCAGAATGAACAGTGAGATCACAATAGCTTTCCAAGCCATCCATAACAGGAAAAGTAACTGGCATACAAGTTAAATATCGCGCTAATCCCTTAGGAGTTAGGCCTTTTCCATGTTTAAACTCAGCACCAAAGAAACGATTGAGTGATTGTTCAATTGTCAGATCACTCCATACTCCACTCCAAGCCTGAGAAGATCGACGAATAGTAAAGCCACCTTCTTCAGTAAACTTTCGATATTCATCGTGATCCATAGTCTTCTCCAGCTTTACCATTGATTGTAAGTAGATTTGAGCTGATTTGGCATAACAATAATGCCCTGAAGCATGAAAGTACGGTATCATCTTCTCAATACTCTGCAAATGAAGCTTCCAATTGCCTGTACGCTCGGCTTCCATAAATTGAAGTGCAATAGTGACCATATCGAAATATTGGACAAATAATTGTGCAGTTGGACCGTTAGATTTGAATGATTCTAGCGTATCCAGCAAAGATGCTCTCATTTTATTCAAAAGTGGGTCATCAGCACAATCATCGTAACGTGGAGGATTGGTATCCCAGGACTGCAAACGATCACGTAAAAATGCATGCCATTCTTTTCTGTCCATCAAGCTTATTTCCTCGTTTACATGGTCAATTAAATGAAGACCGATTGCTGTGTATGTTAGAATGTGAGCACGTAATGCTCGTGAAAATGCAAAACCACTCATTATGCCTTTGAGTGTTTCATGAGAATATATCATTGACCATGCATTCTCCAATCCACTTCCATCCATAATGTGCCCAATAGCTGCTAAAAAATATGTCAATGTGTGAAACCCACCAAGACGAACAACAACGTTCTTCATGGCATCATTTCCAGCAACTATTTCACAAGCTTCGATAAATAGTGGTTGATCGAATGTCACTATGCATGAATTCTGATGTCTTTGCTTGCAGTCTTTCATTGCATTTACTATTGCGGTGTTGACAGATGTTTGCTTTGAAGAAGGCTCGTTGATAAATGGCATGCAAACTATTCGTGCAACAGAATTGTGAGGTGAATCTCGATATATCATTTCCATAAATCCATTCCAGCATGGAATATTATCTTTGAGTGCAGCTTTTCCCCACAAGTAGAATGCATAATGAGGTGGAAGTTGATTTGATTTTTCAGGTATCAAAGTGGAGACATCTTCGAATACAATTGTTTTTAATCCTATAGCTTGTGAACTTGCAAGGGGAACTGTATCAATAGAATGGCAGGATGCTAATTGAGCTGAAGAAGGCATTTTTTTACATTTTTGAATGGAACCGGCATATTTGACATTATCTCCTGGAATATATGCAATGATTCCTTCAATACAGCAGAATGTTTTTTTACCGTCTGATGTATCTGCATTGACAATTGTTTTGTCAAAAACATACTGTGCAAAAACATTATTGAAAACCATTTTTGGAGGATCCATCATTGCTGACGCTTCGAATAATCGAGTATTATCATATGATGCAGAGACCCCTAACTTTGTTAACAAATCTATAATCAATTTTGATCCAGATTTTTTATGTAGATAAGTACTGACAGCAAGCTGAAGATATGAATTAAAGGAGTCAGGTCGGAGACTTGAAATAATTGCGTGTGCTATATTATCACGCTTGATAAAATCAGAGGAATCATTGTCCGTTTTTTTCCGTAAAAGTAACTCACTCAGAAAATAATTCAATGAATTTGGTACATCATCTACGACATTATCAAGAAAATTACCAGGTGCACGATAAGCTTCAGCATCATATGTTTGTGACATTATTTTACTTTTGAGAATTTTAGAAGCAGTCTGTAAAATTCTTCTTTTATCGGCTTCAGCCAATGACTCGATATCTTCGAATGGGTCATTACGATATGATTCTACTGATTTATCTTTATAATATATAATAGTATCTTTACCGGCAGCTTTACGTATGCGAATGTCATTTCCATACCGAGATTCCAGTTCTCCATACAATCGTCTATTAGCAATTACGTTCTTTCCCATTACTTGTCGCAGAGTGGATAATTTGAATTTAGTTTCATTGCTTTCTTCAATGTACTTGCAAACAAGATTCAATGTATTTAGTGTTTCTGGATCCTCTTCACGGATTTTAGACTTTTTCGGTGGAATTGCAAAGAAATTTTGTAAACATATTTTATGATAATGAGCCTTGACAGCAACAAGAGAGGTGATACCTTGCAGTCTATCCTTCACTTGCTTGACAATTTCCTTGTCACGTAAATCAGCAGCTGTGGATAATCGCACCAGAAAATGATTCGTTGAAAGAGCGTGTGTTTGAGATTCATCGCGATGACTTTTTTTTGCCGCAGATCAAACATAGATCAACGAAATTGAAATTACTTTTCACTGATTTATCCAGTGATTGTTGATGACTTGATGTAGAAGGCCCCTCAAACGTAGGCAATGTTTGCTTATGTACTAATGTTGTTTCATCGGATGATGCGTAGTATCGATTGTGACAGACTGAAATAAAAGATTTAATTCTTCAAACAAGTATAGAGAAAGATGGGGCAAAATGGACATCAGGGGTAAAATGGACACATCTAAATTTTTAGGCAAATATTATGGATAACTCTTGAAATTAATAGAAATATTGGCGGTAGATTGTTTTTGAAGATTTCATTGGAAAGCTGAGGAAATTTCAGGCGGGAAACAAGTGCCGGAATTAATTTTTTTGAATTTTTGACGATTTTGACTTTTTTGAGCATTTTAGAGGGGTAAAATCTTTTCTTCTTTTGAAAATTTTCAGTTTTTTGAGAATATCTTCGGTTCTATTTGTCGCGGCGTAAAAATTCCGATGGGGGGTGAAAGGTGAGATCATTTGCCATCGATTCATAGGGTTTTCAATTTTAAAATATCGATTTTTAAGGTATTTATGGTCATTGTTTTGAAACACTTTTGTGAAACAGTTTTTGGCCTATAACTATCCCAAAAATTGATATTTTTGAATTCAAAACCCCATAAATCGATGGGAAATGAGCTCACCTTTCATTTGAGACCAACCCCGAATTGCTAAGACCAATAGAACCAGAGATATTTGCAAAAAACTGAAAATTTTCAAAAAAGCAAAGGCTTTTACCCCTCAAAAATGCTAAAAAATATCGAATTTTCAAAAAAATCGAAAAAAATACATCTGACACTCGTTTTCCGGCTAAAATTTTCTTAGCTATTCAATAGAATCATCAAAAAAAATCCATCTCTAACCGTTTCATTACAGTGTCCATTTTGCCCCACTCTCCCCTATGTGGAGCATTTCAAGCTAATTCAACTACTCTGAGAAATATTTGTTAAGGTAGCTGTCGTGCTATGACCATAGTTTCAGAATATTTCATAATTTTTGGCACTAGTTAAGGATATTAATTATACAACTTGTTAAAATTTCAAGTCAATTGACTATTTTAGACTCGAGATACAATTATTTGAATTTCAAATTATTTACATGGAGAGGAATGAAGGACGTATACGCTTCAGGCAGTATTTTTGCTGTCTTTTCATTTTCAAATAAAGAAAATAGTTGACAAGATATTTAAAAAAAATTAACTGTAAATTGATAGATTTGTTCTAAGCATTTTTTTTTTTTTTTTTTGGAGAAGACAATCAGTTATTGTCTTTTTATTTAGATATGATAACAAAAAAATGGATCTTATATGCGTAAATACATGCCGGTGCATTCGGGTATCTTCGGACCTCCTCGGCTCTATATAGGATCATAAGTGTAACGGCTTTTACTGGAACAATTTAGAACCGAATTATGGCACGACAACTACATCAACACGTGGATATATAACCCCTATTTATGACTATAAATTCGAAATAGGCAAAAAAAAGATAATAAACTATATTTACCAGTATGAAATTTGAATGATTCTGCATTTTCCCAAAATTTGAATTTAATGTCATCTTCTGCTTTACTTTTTTAAATCAATGATTCGAGTTCTTTCTGATGAACTTCGACCACTTCATCAGTTTTGTTTACGAGAGGAAGATTACAAAGAGTGCACAATTCTACTTCTTCCATTTTTATTGTGGAACACTCATCACCGAAGAGATGAATAAATAATTAAAATTTATAAAACGAACAATTATTCAATTGCATCAATCATGAAATCTTCGAGTATATAATAAGTATTTGAGAGAACGTAATTTTCTGATGTAAACAAACGTGATTGCATTCGAGAAACGTAGTAAGTGTGCTATCCCGCCGAAACACAATAATAAAGAAATCCACGCGCAGCACATATGCGCATCAATTGGACTATATACAGTCGTCTCAGCCAAAAAAGGATCTTTCGAAGTCGACGTGAAGCTGAGATTTACATGCTGTAGCATACAAGCCGAATATTTCCGAGGATCCTTCTTTGACTGGGACGCAAAAAAGTGACAGTCAATTGACCATCAATGACCAATTGGCAATGACTGACTATTTTGGTCAAAAAATAATGACCAAATCGTGGGTCAGAAAATTGACCAAACATCGTTTTGACAGTCAAATTCCATCTAAATAGAACTAATGAATTTTTTTTTTTTCGTGAACCTCATGAACATTTTCGTAAATAAATCTTTGTATTTCCTGTGTCAGAATTCCGAGACGATTGACTCGTGCACTGAGCCAAAGACTTCTGTGTCTTCTTCTGTGACTAGAGTCAAAAACATTCAGGATACGAGTAATATGATAGAACGTTATGGAGATATATATCTATCTGTAATACAGGAGTGAACTGAATCTATTAGGATAAGTGCAGAATTTATGCTGAATTTACAATTTGTTGAGAAAATAAGAGAATATTCCTGTGATATAATTATTAGGGTGATTCAAAAATTCGTTCTTCCTTTTAATTCTTTCGGCGACCATTGAAAATATCAGTTTTCAGTGTCATTTGGAGTATCCCACGACATGCACATTCTCAGTCAATATCTAGGGGTCTCTCAATCACTTTTCATGATTCACGTTTGAATAACATATGGAAATCCACGGATAACTAGTTAAATCATTCGCTCTTATCAGGCAGACAATTTTTAATGGCCAAAATGAGAAAAAATGGACCTCTTCGGTGTCATGGGAGTATACAAATGAGTGCTCGGACGTCCTTCTTGAATTTTTCATTAAGAAATTGATATCTTAATAACTACGAGTTATAGAAAAACGGAGTTTTGCGCATTTCATTCGTTAATCTTGCCTCTAAATTTCATTCACAGCATGTTTCGATAACTTTTGAGTAGTTTTCGAGATATTTCAATCCAAAGCCAAGTGTGAAATGGCAATTTTCTTAAGAAATAAAAAGCGAAGATTATGATGTGGAGCATGGTAATTTTTATAAAAATCTTTTAGAAAAATTCCCATATTATCCTTTCCATGTATTGAAAAAAAAAATTACAAAATGAAAAAACAGTATGTATGTAGCACTCTACGCGAAGATCGAATCCCCCCCCCCTCTGCCGTCTTTCCTCTCCGCCGCTAAAGCATATGCTAGAGTGGCATCCCCACCAACGCACTCTCCGCTTCTCCTTTTCCCCCACTACTCCACTACCTCGTTCCCCTCAAAACGTTTCACTCGTTTTGTGACGCGAGAAAAAAGTTGGTACCCTCCGAAAAGAAGTTTCACTTCAAAATTTTCCTCCTATGTAAAATTAATGAATGAACATGCCAAGTTATAATGAATTCTCGCGAATGAAGAGATTTCCATTTTCCATACATTGAGGGAAAATCATAAGATTTCCCACATGGTTTGGAATTTTATTTCATCAGCTGAGAAAAGTATGTTTCTGAGTACTAACTAAGTTTCGCGGTCACAAAATACTTCACAACACAAGTTTGTTTACTTTACGCTGTCGTGACCTTCACGTATCCTACGCCTCTGTACAAGCAGTCTTTTCGTCTCGACGTATTCTAACGTTGCCACTGTCTGTACTCGTCAGGTGAGGATTTCAGTCACGCAGTGATATCGGCAGAGTGCGAATCGTTTGTGTATAGTGATTTTATTTCGGAATGAAAATTAAGAATTATTTGAGAGATAGTACACAATCTGATTGTTGAAAACGAGAAGATGTCACGGAATGACGTTAAGTCTACGGATATTTATTTAATTGGGACAGTATTGAAGGAAATCAAAGGCAATTGTCTACCAACGAGTAAGCAAGTTATGCAATTATTCTTCCATTATCATCAATCATCCAATGACACTATACGCCAGAAAGCAGCAGTGGTCGCTGAAAAAGTTCTTGTATTTTGGGAGAGGGCTCAAATCCCAGTTTGTCGATTTCGTAATATCGTAGAGAAAATAATACAACTGCACAAAGAATGGATCAATGTGAAAAAAAATAACTACCGTAAAACTTCACACACACAACAACAGAAGGAGAAAAAGTTCAAAGAAAATTTGAATACACTTTTTGATATTACTTCTCCTAATGCAACTGATACTCCAACTTCCCATCAAAGAATATTTTTGGAAGGGCAGTGCCAAAAAAATTGTCGTGGCTTCATTCCAACAATGAATGACATGGATGATGGAGAAAATGACATTTTGGAAGACATTAGCCCGAACGACTAAAGGATCTTGGAGAAACAATTCCTGATAATGATGGTATGTTTGAATTTTATTTTGAATTCCTGTTTCTCTTTCAACTTTTTCCAGCAAAAGAAACGTCTGTCAAAGTTTCAAAACAATTTTCTGTCGATAGCTCGAGATTTTGATTGAATCGAGAAATATTGATTTGGAAATCGTTCTGTAGTTCTATTTTTATAGTGTATGAGCGATTCTTACATGAGTATCACCATACTTGAAATGGAATGAAATATTTATGATTGAAAAACTTCATCTTCAAACAAAAATATTCAACTTATTGACCTCATACTGCAATTTATGTGAATAATTTCGCATTTATGATTTTTCTCGTAAGGTGAAGCTGAAACATCAAGCCAGTGTACTGGGAGTGTAACAAGTGGGAATATTTTGCCAGGTAATTGCACAATATTATCTGCTAGAGACACTCAATTTTGAGAAGATGATCAATCACTAACATATTTTTTCAGATTCAAACACTCCAGAAATGAATGAAGGAGATATACTTACTAAAGGTGAAAAAATAATACATTTCAAATTCGATCTTTTCCCCATTATTTTCTTGCAAGACATGGTTCTAAAATAATCTTCTTTTCAAATAGGTTTGAGTGAAATTTCTGCTACTACTACAGTATCTGATTTATCGATCGACTCACATGGGCTGAAACGGGGAATATCGGATTATGTTGATGATACACCACCTGACCCGAAACAAAAGAGAGTCAACGTTATCACTCGTGAGCTGGTGTCTGCTCTTGACAGAACTGGCACGACTGATCGCAATGCATCGTATCTTTTTGCAGCATTTGTCAATTCTCTGGGATTAAATGTCAATAATTATAATATCAGCTCTAGCACTATTCGTCGTAATCGAATGAAACTGCGGGAAGAGATTTTTAACGATTTGAAAGATGATTTACGAGTAGCAGAACATCTTGTCGTGCACTGGGATGGAAAGATGTTGCCAGAGTTAATTGGAGTTGAAAAAGTTGAACGTTTGGCAATATTAATTACTGGCCTCGACACTGAGCAGTTGTTGGGTATTCCAAAATTGGAATCTTCAACTGGATTGCATCAAGCTACTGCTGTATTGGAAACGATGAGACAATGGAACATTGTTGATCGCGTAAAAGCTTTATGCTTTGATACAACAAGTTCCAACACTGGTAAATTATGAGTGAATTCTCTATCTTCTATAATTTACAATTTCTTTCTATATTCTCGCCGAAATTCCAAGGAATTGAAGGAATGTTTTCAAATTTGTTTTAACTGGTGAATTATCATTAACATTCGCCTAAATTCCTTCAAATTCCTCAAATTTAGGAATATTCTACTGATTCTTGAAATCGCGAGATGTTTTTGTTATTGTGCATCTGAGTATATCATGTAAATTCTCTCATTTATCACTCAATTATGTTTTATTTTTCAATTCTTGAATGCAGGTCGCATGAATGGAGCATGTACGCTCATCGAAAAAGAATTAGGAAGAGAGGTATTATTTCTGGCATGTCGACATCACATTGCTGAATTAATACTGCGACAGGTGTTTGAAATTTGTTGGCCCACGACAGTGGGGCCAAACGTTGCTGTCTTCATGAGATTCCAAAAAGAATGGCCAAAAATTGATACTTCTCAATATTCTATTGGCTTGACCGAGCAATGTATTGCAGAAGCTCTTGGAGATAAGAAAGATGATATCTTGAAGTTCATTGAGGAACAGCTCCAAGTAAGATAATACTAGAAATGAAAAATGTATGACGTATTAAAGCGAGAGAATGTAATTAGTGGCATTGTTCCGAAGCTTTTTAAACAAATTTTATGAAGAGTGGAGCAGATGAAAAAAAATTTCCATCTGCTTCAAATTTCGAAAATAACTCTGTCACAATTTTCATATGTGCCTGAAATTTGAACGGATCAACAGTTTTCCGGAAAAGTAGAAAGGAACTGTATCTAGTGTATGATTGAGCCAAAATTTTTCTCTCTTTTATTATTGAATATGAGATTAAATTTTCGATTATCAAATAAATTTCTATTTTATCAAAGTTTATCAACTTTAAATTTGGCATTTGCTGTTTTTTCCAGATCAATCAGCCACGAGACGACTATAGAGAATTATTGGAATTGGCTCTCATTTTTATGGGAGGTATTCCACCTAGTGGAATAAGGTTCAAGATGCCAGGAGCAGCACATCATGCAAGGTGGCTAGCGAAAGCTATCTATTGTTTAAAAATTTTCATGTTCAGACAACAATTTCATCTCAAGGCAGTAGAATTAAAAGGGCTTCGAGAAATTTGTCTCTTTATTGTTTTATTCTACATCAAATTATGGTATCGATCGCCTCATGCGATTGAAGCGCCTTATGGGGATTTGACACTACTTCAGGATTTGATCAAATATTCTGAAGTGGAAAATAAGATTGCTAGGGCAGCACTTTCTAAAATGTGCAATCATTTATGGTATTTATCCGAAACAGTGATTGCTTTGGGATTTTTCGACCCAGCAGTTCCAAACGATGTGAAATTGAAAATGCGAGAAGCGATGAAGTACAGGCAAAGCTCTCGGGAAACTTTGAAACGAATTACGATCAAAGAAACTGAATATGAACAAATTGTGCAGAGAGACCTAAGTTACTTTGTTACACAGAAATCGAGTTTCATTTTTGATCTGTTTGCAATATCACCAGATTTTCTGGACAAGGATCCTAAGGAATGGGAGTCTGATGAGAACTACCAAAAAGGTTTGAAAATATTGCGACACTTGAAAGTCACAAATGATGTTGCTGAGAGGGGTGTTGCACTTATCCAAGCGTTTAATCACTCGTTGACTGCAGATGAAGATCAGCGACAGTATTTATTACAAGTAATTCACCTCCATAGGAAGAAATATCCAAATGCGAACAAGAAGAACTTTGTGACTGATTGTAATAAAGAGCTTTAAAATTTTTATGACAGATGTTTATTGATTTCCGAGTAAATGTAGAGACGTTTTTGCATAAATATATCCCCTGAAATGACGCCTTTCATATAAAGAATGATTAACCCTCCCGATAATTCCACCTTACTTCCTCGGTTCTGTTCCTAGAAGTGTTGAGATTAGAATGCATTATCTAGTGATGTTGCGCATTATCTAGTAATCTGGTAATGTTGCGCTGTGGATATAATCGATGATTCACAGGTCGTGGGCTCGCGATTCCACTGGTATCGCTGACAAGATCTACCAGTACGAAAAGTACTTGATCAGTTTCAAAATACGCCTAGCTAGGGGACTGAAACGCAATATTGAATGACATAAAAATGATTAGAATTCATTTCTCTCCAGAAAATTGATATGATTAATGGAAAGAGATTCTGTATAACCTCATGACACCTAGGAGGTCAACTTCTTCTCATTTTGCCCAGTAAAAATTGTCTACCTGATAGGAGCGAATGATTCAACTAGTTATCCGTGGATTTCCATATGTTATTCAAACGTGAATCATGAAAAGTGATTGAGAGACCCCTAGATATTGACTGAGAATGTGCATGTCGTGGGATACTCCAAATGACACTGAAAACTGATATTTTCAATGGTCGCCGAAAGAATTAAAAGGAAGAACGAATTTTTGAATCACCCTAATAATTATATTTCAATTTAATAAGCCATTTCCTCTTTAAAAATATCATTCCACTAAAAATGACAAAAAAATGACTCAAGAAGAAATTGACGGTCATTTTCCATCTTAATAGCTGGATTTCATTATAGATTTTGGTTCTTTATTCTTGATTCGGATATTTCAATCGCCGATATTTTACCGAAAATGAGAAATACTGCACGACTTTTGGAAATGAATGATTTCTACGACTATTTCTATTGAATGTAAAAAAATCATAAAAATGACAAAAAATGACCGAAAATAAAATTGAAGGTCAATTTTCATCTATATAGATGGATTTTGACATTTATTTCTTCTGACTGACCATTTGAATTTTTGACGGTCAATTTCCAACGAAAATTGCGGTCAAGTCAGGAATGGTCACAAAACGGTCAATTGACCACTGACCTGACCAATTTCAAAATTGACCGTCATTTTACATCTCTACTACTGTAACAGTAGTGAGCATAGCACTTACGCCCTTTTAACTATAACGTGACGAAATATTAGGCAAACTCGTAAAGGGAAGATTTATATTTATATTTATATTTGAATAGATATTTTACACAGGTAAAAAGGGATTCTTCTTGAAATTAATGCGAATAATTTGGAAATAAACCTTCAATCAATAGAAGGAGACTTTCATCAGAAGGATTCAATCAGGTTGGTTGATTAAATGAAGAATAGAAATCTCCCATTACTGGACTATTATGTTTATGAGTAAATTATTTCCCGAGAAAAACGAGATATTTCATGGAGCTTCGCAACCGAAATTTATTGTCTTCGTTTTTATAGATTTATTTATTTTACGAGATGATTTTCGAAATCGTCAACTCTGTTTCATTAAAATTATCTGTGATTCCAAGAATTGGCTAATGTACCCACTAACGAGAATTAATTTGCAAATGGTAAACTATTCTAATCGAAGTAATTGTTGTCAATGAAACTGGATCGAGAGGTATGGAGTTAATCTCCCATGAACATCAATATTAATTACATTGTGGGAATCGAATGCGGAAATTACGGATTTCCAGTTCACCGATAATCCACGTAATTTGTGATGAATCGTGTTGAACTACCACAATTATCTGTTTTGCGTTTCAAATTCATACCGTGAAGTGTAAGCATTATGCGGGATGTAGTGTGAATCCCACGGAATTGTCATACTTAGTCCATTGCTTTCCTCTGGAAAATATGCATTTCGCAGTGAAGTTTCTGGAGCATTACGAGTGTGGAAAAATGGATCAACTCAAGAATTTCACAATAATAGTCTTTTGCAAATAAATCCTAACTGCTTAAAGTAATGTTCCGAGAGACTCTTTTTCTAGATGATGTTATGGAACCACCAGGCTTCAGAAACTGCTACTGATTCAGAAATATTGGAGGAGAAGTTATCAACATCTCCGGCATTAACTTGAAAGATTTATTCGACTAGGCTGTTCCGTGCTCTAAGCGAAGGTATAACTTTGCTTGGTGGGCTAGCCCAACCATGTATGTATAAATTGAGAAATACATGTTAATGGAGAAATTCCCGAGTGATAGGATTTCGCAAATTTAGCAGAATGCTATTAAGAGAGATTGAGCGTAGGAAAATTCATGAAGAAATTCGATATTTTCAGGGAACACACTCGACGAGCGTTATCGATATTTCTTTAACTACAAACTATTCAGTTTGATTGGTATGCCGTCGACATGCAATGTCGAAGTTAGAAGATGGCATATTGAGTGATTTTAAGGAAGAGAATCAACCGCATAGAGAGGGAATGCTTCATATCCGATATAATGAGTTGGACATTGGACGTTTTATGGGTAATCTTCTCAGATCATAATTTCCACTTCAGGCATGCAAGTTCAAACTCCATAGAAGGCATATTGAGTGATTTGAAGGAAGACAGAGAAAAACAGAGAGAGGGAATGCTCCATATCCAATAGAATGAGGCCCTACAGCTGAGAAACGTCCCTTCCAGTGGTCCAGACTCGCTAGCCATTGGAAATTCTATGGAAAATCTTCTCGGATCATAATTTCCACTCCAGGCATGCAAGTTCAGACTCCATAGAAGGCATATTGAGTGATTTGAAGGGAGGAAGACAAAAACAGAGAGAAGGAATGCTCCATATCCAATAGAATAAGGCCCAACAGCTGAGAAACATCCCTTTCAGTGGTCCAGACTCGCTAGCCATTGGAAATTCTATGGAAAATCTTCTCGGCTCCTATCCTACTTCAGGCATGCGAGTTCTTCAGGTGACGAGAATTGATTTCCATCACTTATAAGTGACGAGGATGAATTTCTGTCACTTATAAGTGACGAGAATTGATTTCCATCACTTATAAGTGACGAGGATTGATTTCCATCACTTATAACTGACGAGAATTGATTTCTGTCACTTATAAGTATTGAGAATTGATTTCTGTCACTTATAAGTGATGAGAATTGATTTCCATCACTTATAAGTGACGAGAATTGATTTTTGTCACTCACAAGTGACGAGAATTGATTTCCATCACTTATAAATAACGAGAATGGATTTCTGTCACTTATAAGTGACGAGAAGTGATTTCTGTCACTTATAAGTGACGAGAATTGATTTCTGTCACTTATAAGTGACGAGAATTGATTTCCATCACTTATAAGTGACGAGAATTGATTTCCATCACTTATAAGTGACGAGAATGGATTTCTGTCATTTATAAGTGACGAAAATTGATTTCTGTCACTTATAAGTGACGAGAATTGATTTCCATCACTTATAACTGACGAGAATTGATTTCTGTCACTTATAAGTATTGAGAATTGATTTCTGTCACTTATAAGTGACGAGAATTGATTTCCATCACTTATAAGTGACGAGAATTGATTTTTGTCACTCACAAGTGACGAGAATTGATTTCCATCACTTATAAATAACGAGAATGGATTTCTGTCACTTATAAGTGACGAGAAGTGATTTCTGTCACTTATAAGTGACGAGAATTGATTTCTGTCACTTATAAGTGACGAGAATTGATTTCCATCACTTATAAGTGACGAGAATTGATTTCCATCACTTATAAATGATGAGAATTGATTTCCATCATTTATAAGTGACGAGAATTGATTTCTGTCACTTATAAGTGTTGAGAATAGATTTCTGTCACTTATAAGTGACGAGAATTGATTTCCATCACTTATAAGTGACGAGAATTGATTTTTGTCACTTATGACTGACGAGAATTGATTTCCATCACTTATGAGTGACGAGAATTGATTTCCATCACTTATGAGTGACGAGAATTGATTTCCATCACTTATAAGTGACAGAAATCAATTCTCGTCACTTATAAGTGACAGAAATCCATTCTCGACACTTATAAGTAATGGAAATCAATTCTCATCACTTACAAGTGACAAAAATCAATTCTCGTCACTTATAAGTGACAAAAATCAATTCTCGTCACTTATAAGTGATGGAAATCAATTCTCGTCACTTATAAGTGATGGAAATCAATTCTCGTCTCTTATAAGTGACAGAAATCAATTCTCGTCACTTATAAGTGACAGAAATCAATTCTCGTCACTTATAAGTGACAGAAATCAATTCTCGTCACTTATAAGTGACAAAAATCAATTCTCGTCACTTTTAAGTGATGGAAATCAATTCTCGTCACTTATAAGTGACAGAAATCAATTCTCGTCACTTATAAGTGACAGAAATCAATTCTCGTCACTTATAAGTGACAGAAATCCATTCTCGTCACTTATAAGTGATGGAAATCAATTCTCGTCACTTATAAGTGACAGAAATCAATTCTCGTCACTTATAAATGACAAAAATCAATTCTCGTCACTTATAAGTGACAAAAATCAATTCTCGTCACTTATAAGTGACAGAAATCAATTCTCGTCACTTATAAGTGACAGAAATCAATTCTCGTCACTTGTAAGTGACAGAAATCCATTCTCGTCACTTATAAGTGATGGAAATCAATTCTCGTCACTTATAAGTGACAGAAATCAATTCTCGTCACTTATAAATGACAAAAATCAATTCTCGTCACTTATAAGTGACAAAAATCAATTCTCGTCACTTATAAGTGATGGAAATCAATTCTCGTCACTTATAAGTGATGGAAATCAATTCTCGTCACTTATAAGTGACAGAAATCAATTCTCGTCACTTATAAATGACAAAAATCAATTCTCGTCACTTATAAGTGACAAAAATCAATTCTCGTCACTTATAAGTGACAGAAATCAATTCTCGTCACTTATAAGTGACAAAAATCAATTCTCGTCACTTATAAGTGATGGAAATCAATTCTCGTCACTTATAAGTGATGGAAATCAATTCTCGTCACTTATAAGTGACAGAAATCAATTCTCGTCACTTATAAGTGACAGAAATCAATTCTCGTCACTTATAAGTGACAGAAATCCAGTCTCGTCACTTATAAGTGATGGAAATCAATTCTCGTCACTTATAAGTGACAGAAATCAATTCTCGTCACTTATAAGTGACAGAAATCAATTCTCGTCACTTGTAAGTGACAGAAATCCATTCTCATCACTTATAAGTGATGGAAATCAATTCTCGTCACTTATAAATGACAGAAATCAATTCTCGTCACTTATAAATGACAAAAATCAATTCTCGTCACTTATAAGTGACAAAAATCAATTCTCGTCACTTATAAGTGATGGAAATCAATTCTCGTCACTTATAAGTGATGGAAATCAATTCTCGTCACTTATAAGTGACAGAAATCAATTCTCGTCACTTATAAGTGACAAAAATCAATTCTCGTCACTTATAAGTGACAGAAATCAATTCTCGTCACTTCTAAGTGACAGAAATCAATTCTCGTCGCTTATAAGTGACAGAAATCAATTCTCGTCACTTATAAGTGACAGAAATCAATTCTCGTCACTTATAAGTGACAGAAATCAATTCTCGTCACTTATAAGTGACAGAAATCAATTCTCGTCACTTGTAAGTGACAGAAATCCATTCTCGTCACTTATAAGTGATGGAAATCAATTCTCGTCACTTATAAGTGACAGAAATCAATTCTCGTCACTTATAAGTGACAGAAATCAATTCTCGTCACTTATAAGTGACAGAAATCGATTCTCGTCACTTATAAGTGATGGAAATCGATTCTCGTCACTTATAAGTGATGGAAATCAATTCTCGTCACTTATAAGTGACAGAAATCAATTCTCGTCACTTATAAATGACAAAAATCAATTCTCGTCACTTATAAGTGACAGAAATCCATTCTCGTCACTTATAAGTGATGGAAATCAATTCTCGTCACTTATAAGTGACAGAAATCAATTCTCGTCACTTATAAGTGACAAAAATCAATTCTCGTCACTTATAAGTGACAAAAATCAATTCTCGTCACTTATAAGTGACAGAAATTAATTCTCGTCACTTATAAGTGACAGAAATCAATTCTCGTCACTTGTAAGTGACAGAAATCCATTCTCGTCACTTATAAGTGATGGAAATCAATTCTCGTCACTTATAAGTGACAGAAATCAATTCTCGTCACTTATAAATGACAAAAATCAATTCTCGTCACTTATAAGTGACAAAAATCAATTCTCGTCACTTATAAGTGATGGAAATCAATTCTCGTCACTTATAAGTGATGGAAATCAATTCTCGTCACTTATAAGTGACAGAAATCAATTCTCGTCACTTATAAATGACAAAAATCAATTCTCGTCACTTATAAGTGACAAAAATCAATTCTCGTCACTTATAAGTGACAGAAATCAATTCTCGTCACTTATAAGTGACAAAAATCAATTCTCGTCACTTATAAGTGATGGAAATCAATTCTCGTCACTTATAAGTGATGGAAATCAATTCTCGTCACTTATAAGTGACAGAAATCAATTCTCGTCACTTATAAGTGACAGAAATCAATTCTCGTCACTTATAAGTGACAGAAATCCAGTCTCGTCACTTATAAGTGATGGAAATCAATTCTCGTCACTTATAAGTGACAGAAATCAATTCTCGTCACTTATAAGTGACAGAAATCAATTCTCGTCACTTGTAAGTGACAGAAATCCATTCTCATCACTTATAAGTGATGGAAATCAATTCTCGTCACTTATAAATGACAGAAATCAATTCTCGTCACTTATAAATGACAAAAATCAATTCTCGTCACTTATAAGTGACAAAAATCAATTCTCGTCACTTATAAGTGATGGAAATCAATTCTCGTCACTTATAAGTGATGGAAATCAATTCTCGTCACTTATAAGTGACAGAAATCAATTCTCGTCACTTATAAGTGACAAAAATCAATTCTCGTCACTTATAAGTGACAGAAATCAATTCTCGTCACTTCTAAGTGACAGAAATCAATTCTCGTCGCTTATAAGTGACAGAAATCAATTCTCGTCACTTATAAGTGACAGAAATCAATTCTCGTCACTTATAAGTGACAGAAATCAATTCTCGTCACTTATAAGTGACAGAAATCAATTCTCGTCACTTGTAAGTGACAGAAATCCATTCTCGTCACTTATAAGTGATGGAAATCAATTCTCGTCACTTATAAGTGACAGAAATCAATTCTCGTCACTTATAAGTGACAGAAATCAATTCTCGTCACTTATAAGTGACAGAAATCGATTCTCGTCACTTATAAGTGATGGAAATCGATTCTCGTCACTTATAAGTGATGGAAATCAATTCTCGTCACTTATAAGTGACAGAAATCAATTCTCGTCACTTATAAATGACAAAAATCAATTCTCGTCACTTATAAGTGACAAAAATCAATTCTCGTCACTTATAAGTGATGGAAATCAATTCTCGTCACTTATAAGTGACAGAAATCAATTCTCGTCACTTATAAGTGACAGAAATCAATTTTCGTCACTTATAAGTGACAGAAATCAATTCTCGCCACTTATAAATGACAAAAATCAATTCTCGTCACTTATGAGTGACAAAAATCAATTCTCGTCACTTATAAGTGATGGAAATCAATTCTCGTCACTTATAAGTGATGGAAATCAATTCTCGTCACTCGTAAGTGACAGAAATCAATTCTCGTCACTTATAAGTGACAAAAATCAATTCTCGTCACTTATAAGTGACAGAAATCAATTTTCGTCACTTATAAGTGACAGAAATGAATTTTCGTCACTTATAAATGACAGAAATCCATTCTCGTCACTTATAAGTGATGGAAATCAATTCTCGTCACTTATAAGTGACAGAAATCAATTCTCGTCACTTCTAAGTGACAGAAATCAATTCTCGTCGCTTATAAGTGACAGAAATCAATTCTCGTCACTTATAAGTGACAGAAATCAATTCTCGTCACTTAGAAGTGACAAAAATCAATTCTCGTCACTTATAAGTGACAGAAATCAATTCTCGTCACTTATAAGTGACAGAAATCAATTTTCGTCACTTATAAGTGACAGAAATCAATTCTCGTCACTTATAAGTGACAAAAATCAATTCTCGTCACTTATGAGTGACAGAAATCAATTCTCGTCACTTATAAGTGACAGAAATCCATTCTCGTCACTTATAAGTGATGGAAATCAATTCTCGTCACTTATGAGTGATGGAAATCAATTCTCGTCACTTATAAGTGATGGAAATCAATTCTCGTCACTTATAAGTGACAGAAATCAATTCTCGTCACTTATAAGTGACAGAAATCAATTCTCGTCACTTATAAGTGACAGAAATCCATTCTCGTCACTTATAAGTGATGGAAATCAATTCTCGTCACTTATAAGTGATGGAAATCAATTCTCGTCACTTATAAGTGATGGAAATGAATTCTCGTCACTTATAAGTGACAGAAATCAATTCTCGTCACTTATAAGTGATGGAAATCAATTCTCGTCACTTATAAGTGATGGAAATCAATTCTCGTCACTTATAAGTGACAGAAATCAATTCTCGTCACTTATAAGTGACAGAAATCAATTCTCGTCATTTATAAGTGACAGAAATCCATTCTCGTCACTTATAAGTGATGGAAATCAATTCTCGTCACTTATAAGTGACAGAAATCAATTCTCGTCACTTATAAGTGACAGAAATCAATTCTCGTCACTTGTAAGTGACAGAAATCCATTCTCGTCACTTATAAGTGATGGAAATCAATTCTCGTCACTTATAAGTGACAGAAATCAATTCTCGTCACTTATAAGTGACAGGAATCAATTCTCGTCACTTATAAGTGACAGAAATCCATTCTCGTCACTTATAAGTGATGGAAATCGATTCTCGTCACTTATAAGTGATGGAAATCAATTCTCGTCACTTATAAGTGACAGAAATCAATTCTCGTCACTTATAAATGACAAAAATCAATTCTCGTCACTTATAAGTGACAAAAATCAATTCTCGTCACTTATAAGTGATGGAAATCAATTCTCGTCACTTATAAGTGATGGAAATCAATTCTCGTCACTTATAAGTGACAGAAATCAATTCTCGTCACTTATAAGTGACAAAAATCAATTCTCGTCACTTATATGTGACAGAAATCAATTCTCGTCACTTGTAAGTGACAGAAATCCATTCTCGTCACTTATAAGTGATGGAAATCAATTCTCGTCACTTATAAGTGACAGAAATCAATTCTCGTCACTTATAAGTGACAGAAATCAATTCTCGTCACTTATAAGTGACAAAAATCAATTCTCGTCACTTATAAGTGACAGAAATCAATTCTCGTCACTTATAAGTGACAGAAATCAATTTTCGTCACTTATAAGTGATGGAAATCAATTCTCGTCACTTATAAGTGACAGAAATCAATTCTCGTCACTTATAAGTGACAGAAATCAATTCTCGTCACTTGTAAGTGACAGAAATCCATTCTCGTCACTTATAAGTGATGGAAATCAATTCTCGTCACTTATAAGTGACAGAAATCAATTCTCGTCACTTATAAGTGACAGAAATCTATTCTCGTCACTTCTAAGTGACAGAAATCCATTCTCGTCACTTATAAGTGATGGAAATCGATTCTCGTCACTTATAAGTGATGAAAATCAATTCTCGTCACTTATAAGTGACAGAAATCAATTCTCGTCACTTATAAATGACAAAAATCAATTCTCGTCACTTATAAGTGACAAAAATCAATTCTCGTCACTTATAAGTGATGGAAATCAATTTTCGTCACTTATAAGTGATGGAAATCGATTCTCGTCACTTATAAGTGATGGAAATCAATTCTCGTCACTTATAAGTGACAGAAATCAATTCTCGTCACTTATAAATGACAAAAATCAATTCTCGTCACTTATAAGTGACAAAAATCAATTCTCGTCACTTATAAGTGATGGAAATCAATTCTCGTCACTTATAAGTGATGGAAATCAATTCTCGTCACTTATAAGTGACAGAAATCGATTCTCGTCACTTATAAGTGACAAAAATCAATTCTCGTCACTTATAAGTGACAGAAATCAATTCTCGTCACTTATAAGTGACAGAAATCAATTTTCGTCACTTATAAGTGACAGAAATCAATTCTCGTCACTTATAAATGACAAAAATCAATTCTCGTCACTTATAAGTGACAAAAATCAATTCTCGTCACTTATAAGTGACAGAAATCAATTTTCGTCACTTATAAGTGACAGAAATCAATTCTCGTCACTTATAAATGACAAAAATCAATTCTCGTCACTTATAAGTGACAGAAATCAATTTTCGTCACTTATAAGTGACAGAAATCAATTTTCGTCACTTATAAATGACAGAAATCCATTCTCGTCACTTATAAGTGATGGAAATCAATTCTCGTCACTTATAAGTGATGGAAATCAATTCTCGTCACTTATAAGTGATGGAAATCAATTCTCGTCACTTATAAGTGACAGAAATCAATTCTCGTCACTTCTAAGTGACAGAAATCAATTCTCGTCGCTTATAAGTGACAGAAATCAATTCTCGTCACTTATAAGTGACAGAAATCAATTCTCGTCACTTATAAATGACAAAAATCAATTCTCGTCACTTATAAGTGACAAAAATCAATTCTCGTCACTTATAAGTGATGGAAATCAATTCTCGTCACTTATAAGTGATGGAAATCAATTCTCGTCACTTATAAGTGACAGAAATCGATTCTCGTCACTTATAAGTGACAAAAATCAATTCTCGTCACTTATAAGTGACAGAAATCAATTCTCGTCACTTATAAGTGACAGAAATCAATTTTCGTCACTTATAAGTGACAGAAATCAATTCTCGTCACTTATAAATGACAAAAATCAATTCTCGTCACTTATAAGTGACAAAAATCAATTCTCGTCACTTATAAGTGACAGAAATCAATTTTCGTCACTTATAAGTGACAGAAATCAATTCTCGTCACTTATAAATGACAAAAATCAATTCTCGTCACTTATAAGTGACAGAAATCAATTTTCGTCACTTATAAGTGACAGAAATCAATTTTCGTCACTTATAAATGACAGAAATCCATTCTCGTCACTTATAAGTGATGGAAATCAATTCTCGTCACTTATAAGTGATGGAAATCAATTCTCGTCACTTATAAGTGATGGAAATCAATTCTCGTCACTTATAAGTGACAGAAATCAATTCTCGTCACTTCTAAGTGACAGAAATCAATTCTCGTCGCTTATAAGTGACAGAAATCAATTCTCGTCACTTATAAGTGACAGAAATCAATTCTCGTCACTTATAAGTGACAAAAATCAATTCTCGTCACTTATAAGTGACAGAAATCAATTCTCGTCACTTATAAGTGACAGAAATCAATTTTCGTCACTTATAAGTGACAGAAATCAATTCTCGTCACTTATAAGTGACAAAAATCAATTCTGGTCACTTATGAGTGACAGAAATCAATTCTCGTCACTTATAAGTGACAGAAATCAATTCTCGTCACTTATAAGTGACAGAAATCAATTCTCGTCACTCATAAGTGACAGAAATCAATTTTCGTCACTTATAAGTGACAGAAATCAATTCTCGTCACTTATAAATGACAAAAATCAATTCTCGTCACTTATAAGTGACAAAAATCAATTCTCGTCACTTATAAGTGATGGAAATCAATTCTCGTCACTTATAAGTGATGGAAATCAATTCTCGTCACTTATAAGTGACAGAAATCAATTCTCGTCACTTATAAGTGACAAAAATCAATTCTCGTCACTTATAAATGACAAAAATCAATTCTCGTCACTTATAAGTGACAAAAATCAATTCTCGTCACTTATAAGTGATGGAAATCAATTCTCGTCACTTATAAGTGATGGAAATCAATTCTCGTCACTTATAAGTGACAGAAATCAATTCTCGTCACTTATAAGTGACAAAAATCAATTCTCGTCACTTATAAGTGACAGAAATCAATTTTCGTCACTTATAAGTGACAGAAATCAATTTTCGTCACTTATAAATGACAGAAATCCATTCTCGTCACTTATAAGTGATGGAAATCAATTCTCGTCACTTATAAGTGATGGAAATCAATTCTCGTCACTTATAAGTGATGGAAATCAATTCTCGTCACTTATAAGTGACAGAAATCAATTCTCGTCACTTCTAAGTGACAGAAATCAATTCTCGTCGCTTATAAGTGACAGAAATCAATTCTCGTCACTTATAAGTGACAGAAATCAATTCTCGTCACTTATAAGTGACAAAAATCAATTCTCGTCACTTATAAGTGACAGAAATCAATTCTCGTCACTTATAAGTGACAGAAATCAATTTTCGTCACTTATAAGTGACAGAAATCAATTCTCGTCACTTATAAGTGACAAAAATCAATTCTCGTCACTTATGAGTGACAGAAATCAATTCTCGTCACTTATAAGTGACAGAAATCAATTCTCGTCACTTATAAGTGATGGAAATCAATTCTCGTCACTTATGAGTGATGGAAATCAATTCTCGTCACTTATAAGTGATGGAAATCAATTCTCGTCACTTATAAGTGATGGAAATGAATTCTCGTCACTTATAAGTGACAGAAATGAATTCTCGTCACTTATAAGTGACAGAAATCAATTCTCGTCACTTATAAGTGATGGAAATCAATTCTCGTCACTTATAAGTTATGGAAATCAATTCTCGTCACTTATAAGTGATGGAAATCAATTCTCGTCACTTATAAGTGATGGAAATCAATTCTCGTCACTTATAAGTGACAGAAATCAATTCTCGTCACTTGTAAGTGACAGAAATCCATTCTCGTCACTTATAAGTGATGGAAATCAATTCTCGTCACTTATAAGTGATGGAAATCAATTCTCGTCACTTATAAGTGATGGAAATCAATTCTCGTCACTTATAAGTGACAGAAATCAATTCTCGTCACTTGTAAGTGACAGAAATCCATTCTCGTCACTTATAAGTGATGGAAATCAATTCTCGTCACTTATAAGTGATGGAAATCAATTCTCGTCACTTATAAGTGATGGAAATCAATTCTCGTCACTCATAAGTGATGGAAATCAATTCTCGTCACTTATAAGTGACAAAAATCAATTCTCGTCACTTATAAGTGATGGAAATCAATTCTCGTCACTTATAAGTGACAGAAATCAATTCTCGTCACTTATAAGTGACAGAAATCAATTCTCGTCACTTATAAGTGACAGAAATCCATTCTCGTCACTTATAAGTGACAGAAATCCATTCTCGTCACTTATAAGTGATGGAAATCAATTCTCGTCACTTATAAGTGATGGAAATCAATTCTCGTCACTTATAAGTGATGGAAATGAATTCTCGTCACTTATAAGTGACAGAAATCAATTTTCGTCACTTATAAGTGATGGAAATCAATTCTCGTCACTTATAAGTGATGGAAATCGATTCTCGTCACTTATAAGTGATGGAAATCAATTCTCGTCTCTTATAAGTGACAGAAATCAATTCTCGTCACTTATAAGTGACAGAAATCAATTCTCGTCACTTATAAGTGACAGAAATCAATTCTCGTCACTTATAAGTGACAAAAATCAATTCTCGTCACTTATAAGTGATGGAAATCAATTCTCGTCACTTTTAAGTGACAGAAATCAATTCTCGTCACTTATAAGTGACAGAAATCCATTCTCGTCATTTATAAGTGATAGAAATCAATTCTCGTCACTTATAAGTGATGGAAATCAATTCTCGTCACTTATAAGTGATGGAAATGAATTCTCGTCACTTATAAGTGACAGAAATGAATTTTCGTCACTTATAAGTGATGGAAATCAATTCTCGTCACTTATAAGTGATGGAAATCAATTCTCGTCACTTATAAGTGATGGAAATCAATTCTCGTCACTTATAAGTGACAGAAATCAATTCTCGTCACTTATAAGTGACAGAAATCAATTCTCGTCACTTATAAGTGACAGAAATCAATTCTCGTCACTTATAAGTGACAGAAATCCATTCTCGTCACTTATAAGTGACAGAAATCAATTCTCGTCTCTTATAAGTGACAGAAATCAATTCTCGTCACTTATAAGTGACAGAAATCAATTCTCGTCACTTATAAGTGACAGAAATCAATTCTCGTCACTTATAAGTGACAAAAATCAATTCTCGTCACTTATAAGTGATGGAAATCAATTCTCGTCACTTTTAAGTGATGGAAATCAATTCTCGTCACTTATAAGTGACAGAAATCAATTCTCGTCACTTATAAGTGACAGAAATCAATTCTCGTCACTCATAAGTGACAGAAATCCATTCTCGTCACTTATAAGTGATGGAAATCAATTCTCGTCACTTATAAGTGACAGAAATCAATTCTCGTCACTTATAAGTGACAGAAATCAATTCTCGTCACTTGTAAGTGACAGAAATCCATTCTCGTCACTTATAAGTGATGGAAATCAATTCTCGTCACTTATAAGTGATGGAAATCAATTCTCGTCACTTATAAGTGATGGAAATCAATTCTCGTCACTTATAAGTGATGGAAATCAATTCTCGTCACTTATAAGTGACAAAAATCAATTCTCGTCACTTATAAGTGACAGAAATCAATTCTCGTCACTTATAAGTGACAGAAATCCATTCTCGTCACTTATAAGTGATGGAAATCGATTCTCGTCACTTATAAGTGATGGAAATCAATTCTCGTCACTTATAAGTGACAGAAATCGATTCTCGTCACTTATAAGTGACAGAAATCAATTCTCGTCACTCATAAGTGACAGAAATCAATTCTCGTCACTTATAAGTGACAGAAATCAATTCTCGTCACTTGTAAGTGACAGAAATCCATTCTCGTCACTTATAAGTGATGGAAATCAATTCTCGTCACTTATAAGTGACAGAAATCAATTCTCGTCACTTATAAGTGACAGAAATCAATTCTCGTCACTTATAAGTGACAGAAATCCATTCTCGTCACTTATAAGTGACAGAAATCCATTCTCGTCACTTATAAGTGATGGAAATCGATTCTCGTCACTTATAAGTGACAGAAATCAATTCTCGTCACTTATAAGTGACAGAAATCCATTCTCGTCACTTATAAGTGACAGAAATCCATTCTCGTCACTTATAAGTGATGGAAATCGATTCTCGTCACTTATAAGTGATGGAAATCAATTCTCGTCACTTATAAGTGAAGGAAATCAATTCTCGTCACTTTTAAGTGACAGAAATCAATTCTCGTCACTTATAAGTGACAGAAATCAATTCTCGTCACTTGTAAGTGACAGAAATCCATTCTCGTCACTTATAAGTGATGGAAATCAATTCTCGTCACTTATAAGTGACAGAAATCAATTCTCGTCACTTATAAGTGACAGAAATCAATTCTCGTCACTTATAAGTGACAGAAATCAATTCTCGTCACTTGTAAGTGACAGAAATCCATTCTCGTCACTTATAAGTGATGGAAATCAATTCTCGTCACTTATAAGTGACAGAAATCAATTCTCGTCACTTATAAGTGACAGAAATCAATTCTCGTCACTTATAAGTGACAGAAATCCATTCTCGTCACTTATAAGTGACAGAAATCCATTCTCGTCACTTATAAGTGATGGAAATCGATTCTCGTCACTTATAAGTGACAGAAATCAATTCTCGTCACTTATAAGTGACAGAAATCCATTCTCGTCACTTATAAGTGACAGAAATCCATTCTCGTCACTTATAAGTGATGGAAATCGATTCTCGTCACTTATAAGTGATGGAAATCAATTCTCGTCACTTATAAGTGACAGAAATCAATTCTCGTCACTTATAAATGACAAAAATCAATTCTCGTCACTTATAAGTGACAAAAATCAATTCTCGTCACTTATAAGTGATGGAAATCAATTCTCGTCACTTATAAGTGATGGAAATCAATTCTCGTCACTTATAAGTGACAGAAATCAATTCTCGTCACTTATAAGTGACAAAAATCAATTCTCGTCACTTATAAGTGACAGAAATCAATTCTCGTCACTTATAAGTGACAGAAATCCATTCTCGTCACTTATAAGTGATGGAAATCGATTCTCGTCACTTATATATGATGGAAATCAATTCTCGTCACTTATAAGTGACAGAAATCAATTCTCGTCACTTATAAGTGACAGAAATCAATTCTCGTCACTTATAAGTGACAGAAATCAATTCTCGTCACTTGTAAGTGACAGAAATCCATTCTCGTCACTTATAAGTGATGGAAATCAATTCTCGTCACTTATAAGTGACAGAAATCAATTCTCGTCACTTATAAGTGACAGAAATCAATTCTCGTCACTTATAAGTGACAGAAATCGATTCTCGTCACTTATAAGTGATGGAAATCGATTCTCGTCACTTATAAGTGATGGAAATCAATTCTCGTCACTTATAAGTGACAGAAATCAATTCTCGTCACTTGTAAGTGACAGAAATCCATTCTCGTCACTTATAAGTGATGGAAATCAATTCTCGTCACTTATAAGTGACAGAAATCAATTCTCGTCACTTGTAAGTGACAGAAATCCATTCTCGTCACTTATAAGTGATGGAAATCAATTCTCGTCACTTATAAGTGACAGAAATCAATTCTCGTCACTTATAAGTGACAGAAATCAATTCTCGTCACTTATAAGTGACAGAAATCCATTCTCGTCACTTATAAGTGACAGAAATCCATTCTCGTCACTTATAAGTGATGGAAATCGATTCTCGTCACTTATAAGTGACAGAAATCAATTCTCGTCACTTATAAGTGACAGAAATCCATTCTCGTCACTTATAAGTGACAGAAATCCATTCTCGTCACTTATAAGTGATGGAAATCGATTCTCGTCACTTATAAGTGATGGAAATCAATTCTCGTCACTTATAAGTGACAGAAATCAATTCTCGTCACTTATAAATGACAAAAATAAATTCTCGTTACTTAAAAGTGACAAAAATCAATTCTCGTCACTTATAAGTGATGGAAATCAATTCTCGTCACTTATAAGTGATGGAAATCAATTCTCGTCACTTATAAGTGACAGAAATCAATTCTCGTCACTTATAAGTGACAAAAATCAATTCTCGTCACTTATAAGTGACAGAAATCAATTCTCGTCACTTATAAGTGACAGAAATCCATTCTCGTCACTTATAAGTGATGGAAATCGATTCTCGTCACTTATAAGTGATGGAAATCAATTCTCGTCACTTATAAGTGACAGAAATCAATTCTCGTCACTTATAAGTGACAGAAATCAATTCTCGTCACTTATAAGTGACAGAAATCAATTCTCGTCACTTGTAAGTGACAGAAATCCATTCTCGTCACTTATAAGTGATGGAAATCAATTCTCGTCACTTATAAGTGACAGAAATCAATTCTCGTCACTTATAAGTGACAGAAATCAATTCTCGTCACTTATAAGTGACAGAAATCAATTCTCGTCACTTATAAGTGACAGAAATCCATTCTCGTCACTTATAAGTGACAGAAATCCATTCTCGTCACTTATAAGTGATGGAAATCGATTCTCGTCACTTATAAGTGACAGAAATCAATTCTCGTCACTTATAAGTGACAGAAATCCATTCTCGTCACTTATAAGTGACAGAAATCCATTCTCGTCACTTATAAGTGATGGAAATCGATTCTCGTCACTTATAAGTGATGGAAATCAATTCTCGTCACTTATAAGTGACAGAAATCAATTCTCGTCACTTATAAATGACAAAAATCAATTCTCGTCACTTATAAGTGACAAAAATCAATTCTCGTCACTTATAAGTGATGGAAATCAATTCTCGTCACTTATAAGTGATGGAAATCAATTCTCGTCACTTTTAAGTGACAGAAATCAATTCTCGTCACTTATAAGTGACAGAAATCAATTCTCGTCACTTGTAAGTGACAGAAATCCATTCTCGTCACTTATAAGTGATGGAAATCAATTCTCGTCACTTATAAGTGACAGAAATCAATTCTCGTCACTTGTAAGTGACAGAAATCCATTCTCGTCACTTATAAGTGATGGAAATCAATTCTCGTCACTTATAAGTGACAGAAATCAATTCTCGTCACTTATAAGTGACAGAAATCAATTCTCGTCACTTATAAGTGACAGAAATCAATTCTCGTCACTTGTAAGTGACAGAAATCCATTCTCGTCACTTATAAGTGATGGAAATCAATTCTCGTCACTTATAAGTGACAGAAATCAATTCTCGTCACTTATAAGTGACAGAAATCAATTCTCGTCACTTATAAGTGACAGAAATCAATTCTCGTCACTTATAAGTGACAGAAATCCATTCTCGTCACTTATAAGTGACAGAAATCCATTCTCGTCACTTATAAGTGATGGAAATCGATTCTCGTCACTTATAAGTGACAGAAATCAATTCTCGTCACTTATAAGTGACAGAAATCCATTCTCGTCACTTATAAGTGACAGAAATCCATTCTCGTCACTTATAAGTGATGGAAATCGATTCTCGTCACTTATAAGTGATGGAAATCAATTCTCGTCACTTATAAGTGACAGAAATCAATTCTCGTCACTTATAAATGACAAAAATCAATTCTCGTCACTTATAAGTGACAAAAATCAATTCTCGTCACTTATAAGTGATGGAAATCAATTCTCGTCACTTATAAGTGATGGAAATCAATTCTCGTCACTTTTAAGTGACAGAAATCAATTCTCGTCACTTATAAGTGACAGAAATCAATTCTCGTCACTTGTAAGTGACAGAAATCCATTCTCGTCACTTATAAGTGATGGAAATCAATTCTCGTCACTTATAAGTGACAGAAATCAATTCTCGTCACTTGTAAGTGACAGAAATCCATTCTCGTCACTTATAAGTGATGGAAATCAATTCTCGTCACTTATAAGTGACAGAAATCAATTCTCGTCACTTATAAGTGACAGAAATCAATTCTCGTCACTTATAAGTGACAGAAATCCATTCTCGTCACTTATAAGTGACAGAAATCCATTCTCGTCACTTATAAGTGATGGAAATCGATTCTCGTCACTTATAAGTGACAGAAATCAATTCTCGTCACTTATAAGTGACAGAAATCCATTCTCGTCACTTATAAGTGACAGAAATCCATTCTCGTCACTTATAAGTGATGGAAATCGATTCTCGTCACTTATAAGTGATGGAAATCAATTCTCGTCACTTATAAGTGACAGAAATCAATTCTCGTCACTTATAAATGACAAAAATCAATTCTCGTCACTTATAAGTGACAAAAATCAATTCTCGTCACTTATAAGTGATGGAAATCAATTCTCGTCACTTATAAGTGATGGAAATCAATTCTCGTCACTTATAAGTGACAGAAATCAATTCTCGTCACTTATAAGTGACAAAAATCAATTCTCGTCACTTATAAGTGACAGAAATCAATTCTCGTCACTTATAAGTGACAGAAATCCATTCTCGTCACTTATAAGTGATGGAAATCGATTCTCGTCACTTATAAGTGATGGAAATCAATTCTCGTCACTTATAAGTGACAGAAATCAATTCTCGTCACTTATAAGTGACAGAAATCAATTCTCGTCACTTATAAGTGACAGAAATCAATTCTCGTCACTTGTAAGTGACAGAAATCCATTCTCGTCACTTATAAGTGATGGAAATCAATTCTCGTCACTTATAAGTGACAGAAATCAATTCTCGTCACTTATAAGTGACAGAAATCAATTCTCGTCACTTATAAGTGACAGAAATCGATTCTCGTCACTTATAAGTGATGGAAATCGATTCTCGTCACTTATAAGTGATGGAAATCAATTCTCGTCACTTATAAGTGACAGAAATCAATTCTCGTCACTTATAAATGACAAAAATCAATTCTCGTCACTTATAAGTGACAAAAATCAATTCTCGTCACTTATAAGTGACAGAAATCCATTCTCGTCACTTATAAGTGATGGAAATCGATTCTCGTCACTTATAAGTGATGGAAATCAATTCTCGTCACTTATAAGTGACAGAAATCAATTCTCGTCACTTATAAATGACAAAAATCAATTCTCGTCACTTATAAGTGACAAAAATCAATTCTCGTCACTTATAAGTGATGGAAATCAATTCTCGTCACTTATAAGTGACAGAAATCAATTCTCGTCACTTATAAGTGACAAAAATCAATTCTCGTCACTTATAAGTGACAGAAATCAATTCTCGTCACTTATAAGTGACAGAAATCAATTTTCGTCACTTATAAGTGATGGAAATCAATTCTCGTCACTTATAAGTGACAGAAATCAATTCTCGTCACTTATAAGTGACAGAAATCAATTCTCGTCACTTGTAAGTGACAGAAATCCATTCTCGTCACTTATAAATGATGGAAATCAATTCTCGTCACTTATAAGTGACAGAAATCAATTCTCGTCACTTATAAGTGACAGAAATCAATTCTCGTCACTTATAAGTGACAGAAATCCATTCTCGTCACTTATAAGTGATGGAAATCGATTCTCGTCACTTATAAGTGATGAAAATCAATTCTCGTCACTTATAAGTGACAGAAATCAATTCTCGTCACTTATAAATGACAAAAATCAATTCTCGTCACTTATAAGTGACAAAAATCAATTCTCGTCACTTATAAGTGATGGAAATCAATTTTCGTCACTTATAAGTGATGGAAATCGATTCTCGTCACTTATAAGTGATGGAAATCAATTCTCGTCACTTATAAGTGACAGAAATCAATTCTCGTCACTTATAAATGACAAAAATCAATTCTCGTCACTTATAAGTGAAAAAAATCAATTCTCGTCACTTATAAGTGATGGAAATCAATTCTCGTCACTTATAAGTGATGGAAATCAATTCTCGTCACTTATAAGTGACAGAAATCAATTCTCGTCACTTATAAGTGACAAAAATCAATTCTCGTCACTTATAAGTGACAGAAATCAATTCTCGTCACTTATAAGTGACAGAAATCAATTTTCGTCACTTATAAGTGACAGAAATCAATTGTCGTCACTTATAAATGACAAAAATCAATTCTCGTCACTTATAAGTGACAAAAATCAATTCTCGTCACTTATAAGTGATGGAAATCAATTTTCGTCACTTATAAGTGATGGAAATCGATTCTCGTCACTTATAAGTGATGGAAATCAATTCTCGTCACTTATAAGTGACAGAAATCAATTCTCGTCACTTATAAATGACAAAAATCAATTCTCGTCACTTATAAGTGACAAAAATCAATTCTCGTCACTTATAAGTGACAAAAATCAATTCTCGTCACTTATAAGTGATGGAAATCAATTCTCGTCACTTATAAGTGATGGAAATCAATTCTCGTCACTTATAAGTGACAGAAATCAATTCTCGTCACTTATAAGTGACAAAAATCAATTCTCGTCACTTATAAGTGACAGAAATCAATTTTCGTCACTTATAAGTGACAGAAATCAATTTTCGTCACTTATAAATGACAGAAATCCATTCTCGTCACTTATAAGTGATGGAAATCAATTCTCGTCACTTATAAGTGATGGAAATCAATTCTCGTCACTTATAAGTGATGGAAATCAATTCTCGTCACTTATAAGTGACAGAAATCAATTCTCGTCACTTCTAAGTGACAGAAATCAATTCTCGTCGCTTATAAGTGACAGAAATCAATTCTCGTCACTTATAAGTGACAGAAATCAATTCTCGTCACTTATAAGTGACAAAAATCAATTCTCGTCACTTATAAGTGACAGAAATCAATTCTCGTCACTTATAAGTGACAGAAATCAATTTTCGTCACTTATAAGTGACAGAAATCAATTCTCGTCACTTATAAGTGACAAAAATCAATTCTCGTCACTTATGAGTGACAGAAATCAATTCTCGTCACTTATAAGTGACAGAAATCAATTCTCGTCACTTATAAGTGATGGAAATCAATTCTCGTCACTTATGAGTGATGGAAATCAATTCTCGTCACTTATAAGTGATGGAAATCAATTCTCGTCACTTATAAGTGATGGAAATGAATTCTCGTCACTTATAAGTGACAGAAATCAATTCTCGTCACTTATAAGTGATGGAAATCAATTCTCGTCACTTATAAGTGATGGAAATCAATTCTCGTCACTTATAAGTGATGGAAATCAATTCTCGTCACTTATAAGTGATGGAAATCAATTCTCGTCACTTATAAGTGATGGAAATCAATTCTCGTCACTTATAAGTGATGGAAATGAATTCTCGTCACTTATAAGTGACAGAAATCAATTCTCGTCACTTATTAGTGACAGAAATCAATTCTCGTCACTTATAAGTGACAGAAATCCATTCTCGTCACTTATAAGTGATGGAAATCAATTCTCGTCACTTATAAGTGATGGAAATCAATTCTCGTCACTTATAAGTGATGGAAATCAATTCTCGTCACTTATAAGTGACAGAAATCAATTCTCGTCACTTATAAGTGATGGAAATCAATTCTCGTCACTTATAAGTGATGGAAATCAATTCTCGTCACTTATAAGTGATGGAAATCAATTCTCGTCACTTATAAGTGACAAAAATCAATTCTCGTCACTTATGAGTGACAGAAATCAATTCTCGTCACTTATAAGTGACAGAAATCCATTCTCGTCACTTATAAGTGATGGAAATCAATTCTCGTCACTTATGAGTGATGGAAATCAATTCTCGTCACTTATAAGTGATGGAAATCAATTCTCGTCACTTATAAGTGACAGAAATCAATTCTCGTCACTTATAAGTGACAGAAATCAATTCTCGTCACTTATAAGTGACAGAAATCCATTCTCGTCACTTATAAGTGATGGAAATCAATTCTCGTCACTTATAAGTGATGGAAATCAATTCTCGTCACTTATAAGTGACAGAAATCAATTCTCGTCACTTCTAAGTGACAGAAATCAATTCTCGTCGCTTATAAGTGACAGAAATCAATTCTCGTCACTTATAAGTGACAGAAATCAATTCTCGTCACTTATAAGTGACAAAAATCAATTCTCGTCACTTATAAGTGACAGAAATCAATTCTCGTCACTTATAAGTGACAGAAATCAATTTTCGTCACTTATAAGTGACAGAAATCAATTCTCGTCACTTATAAGTGACAAAAATCAATTCTCGTCACTTATGAGTGACAGAAATCAATTCTCGTCACTTATAAGTGACAGAAATCAATTCTCGTCACTTATAAGTGATGGAAATCAATTCTCGTCACTTATGAGTGATGGAAATCAATTCTCGTCACTTATAAGTGATGGAAATCAATTCTCGTCACTTATAAGTGATGGAAATGAATTCTCGTCACTTATAAGTGACAGAAATCAATTCTCGTCACTTATAAGTGATGGAAATCAATTCTCGTCACTTATAAGTGATGGAAATCAATTCTCGTCACTTATAAGTGATGGAAATCAATTCTCGTCACTTATAAGTGATGGAAATCAATTCTCGTCACTTATAAGTGATGGAAATCAATTCTCGTCACTTATAAGTGACAGAAATCAATTCTCGTCACTTGTAAGTGACAGAAATCCATTCTCGTCACTTATAAGTGATGGAAATCAATTCTCGTCACTTATAAAAGATGGAAATCAATTCTCGTCACTTATAAGTGATGGAAATCAATTCTCGTCACTTATAAGTGACAGAAATCAATTCTCGTCACTTGTAAGTGACAGAAATCCATTCTCGTCACTTATAAGTGATGGAAATCAATTCTCGTCACTTATAAGTGATGGAAATCAATTCTCGTCACTTATAAGTGATGGAAATCAATTCTCGTCACTTATAAGTGATGGAAATCAATTCTCGTCACTTATAAGTGACAAAAATCAATTCTCGTCACTTATAAGTGATGGAAATCAATTCTCGTCACTTATAAGTGACAGAAATCAATTCTCGTCACTTATAAGTGACAGAAATCAATTCTCGTCACTTATAAGTGACAGAAATCCATTCTCGTCACTTATAAGTGACAGAAATCCATTCTCGTCACTTATAAGTGATGGAAATCAATTCTCGTCACTTATAAGTGATGGAAATCAATTCTCGTCACTTATAAGTGATGGAAATGAATTCTCGTCACTTATAAGTGACAGAAATCAATTTTCGTCACTTATAAGTGATGGAAATCAATTCTCGTCACTTATAAGTGATGGAAATCGATTCTCGTCACTTATAAGTGATGGAAATCAATTCTCGTCTCTTATAAGTGACAGAAATCAATTCTCGTCACTTATAAGTGACAGAAATCAATTCTCGTCACTTATAAGTGACAGAAATCAATTCTCGTCACTTATAAGTGACAAAAATCAATTCTCGTCACTTATAAGTGATGGAAATCAATTCTCGTCACTTTTAAGTGACAGAAATCAATTCTCGTCACTTATAAGTGACAGAAATCCATTCTCGTCATTTATAAGTGATGGAAATCAATTCTCGTCACTTATAAGTGATGGAAATCAATTCTCGTCACTTATAAGTGATGGAAATGAATTCTCGTCACTTATAAGTGACAGAAATGAATTTTCGTCACTTATAAGTGATGGAAATCAATTCTCGTCACTTATAAGTGATGGAAATCAATTCTCGTCACTTATAAGTGATGGAAATCAATTCTCGTCACTTATAAGTGACAGAAATCAATTCTCGTCACTTATAAGTGACAGAAATCAATTCTCGTCACTTATAAGTGACAGAAATCAATTCTCGTCACTTATAAGTGACAGAAATCCATTCTCGTCACTTATAAGTGACAGAAATCAATTCTCGTCTCTTATAAGTGACAGAAATCAATTCTCGTCACTTATAAGTGACAGAAATCAATTCTCGTCACTTATAAGTGACAGAAATCAATTCTCGTCACTTATAAGTGACAAAAATCAATTCTCGTCACTTATAAGTGATGGAAATCAATTCTCGTCACTTTTAAGTGATGGAAATCAATTCTCGTCACTTATAAGTGACAGAAATCAATTCTCGTCACTTATAAGTGACAGAAATCAATTCTCGTCACTCATAAGTGACAGAAATCCATTCTCGTCACTTATAAGTGATGGAAATCAATTCTCGTCACTTATAAGTGACAGAAATCAATTCTCGTCACTTATAAGTGACAGAAATCAATTCTCGTCACTTGTAAGTGACAGAAATCCATTCTCGTCACTTATAAGTGATGGAAATCAATTCTCGTCACTTATAAGTGATGGAAATCAATTCTCGTCACTTATAAGTGACAGAAATCAATTCTCGTCACTTATAAGTGACAGAAATCCATTCTCGTCACTTATAAGTGATGGAAATCGATTCTCGTCACTTATAAGTGATGGAAATCAATTCTCGTCACTTATAAGTGACAGAAATCAATTCTCGTCACTTATAAGTGACAGAAATCAATTCTCGTCACTTATAAGTGACAGAAATCAATTCTCGTCACTTATAAGTGACAGAAATCAATTCTCGTCACTTGTAAGTGACAGAAATCCATTCTCGTCACTTATAAGTGATGGAAATCAATTCTCGTCACTTATAAGTGACAGAAATCAATTCTCGTCACTTATAAGTGACAGAAATCAATTCTCGTCACTTATAAGTGACAGAAATCCATTCTCGTCACTTATAAGTGACAGAAATCCATTCTCGTCACTTATAAGTGATGGAAATCGATTCTCGTCACTTATAAGTGACAGAAATCAATTCTCGTCACTTATAAGTGACAGAAATCCATTCTCGTCACTTATAAGTGACAGAAATCCATTCTCGTCACTTATAAGTGATGGAAATCGATTCTCGTCACTTATAAGTGATGGAAATCAATTCTCGTCACTTATAAGTGAAGGAAATCAATTCTCGTCACTTTTAAGTGACAGAAATCAATTCTCGTCACTTATAAGTGACAGAAATCAATTATCGTCACTTGTAAGTGACAGAAATCCATTCTCGTCACTTATAAGTGATGGAAATCAATTCTCGTCACTTATAAGTGACAGAAATCAATTCTCGTCACTTATAAGTGACAGAAATCAATTCTCGTCACTTATAAGTGACAGAAATCAATTCTCGTCACTTGTAAGTGACAGAAATCCATTCTCGTCACTTATAAGTGATGGAAATCAATTCTCGTCACTTATAAGTGACAGAAATCAATTCTCGTCACTTATAAGTGACAGAAATCAATTCTCGTCACTTATAAGTGACAGAAATCCATTCTCGTCACTTATAAGTGACAGAAATCCATTCTCGTCACTTATAAGTGATGGAAATCGATTCTCGTCACTTATAAGTGACAGAAATCAATTCTCGTCACTTATAAGTGACAGAAATCCATTCTCGTCACTTATAAGTGACAGAAATCCATTCTCGTCACTTATAAGTGATGGAAATCGATTCTCGTCACTTATAAGTGATGGAAATCAATTCTCGTCACTTATAAGTGACAGAAATCAATTCTCGTCACTTATAAATGACAAAAATCAATTCTCGTCACTTATAAGTGACAAAAATCAATTCTCGTCACTTATAAGTGATGGAAATCAATTCTCGTCACTTATAAGGGATGGAAATCAATTCTCGTCACTTATAAGTGACAGAAATCAATTCTCGTCACTTATAAGTGACAAAAATCAATTCTCGTCACTTATAAGTGACAGAAATCAATTCTCGTCACTTATAAGTGACAGAAATCCATTCTCGTCACTTATAAGTGATGGAAATCGATTCTCGTCACTTATATATGATGGAAATCAATTCTCGTCACTTATAAGTGACAGAAATCAATTCTCGTCACTTATAAGTGACAGAAATCAATTCTCGTCACTTATAAGTGACAGAAATCAATTCTCGTCACTTGTAAGTGACAGAAATCCATTCTCGTCACTTATAAGTGATGGAAATCAATTCTCGTCACTTATAAGTGACAGAAATCAATTCTCGTCACTTATAAGTGACAGAAATCAATTCTCGTCACTTATAAGTGACAGAAATCGATTTTCGTCACTTATAAGTGATGGAAATCAATTCTCGTCACTTATAAGTGACAGAAATCAATTCTCGTCACTTGTAAGTGACAGAAATCCATTCTCGTCACTTATAAGTGATGGAAATCAATTCTCGTCACTTATAAGTGACAGAAATCCATTCTCGTCACTTATAAGTGATGGAAATCGATTCTCGTCACTTATAAGTGATGGAAATCAATTCTCGTCACTTATAAGTGACAGAAATCAATTCTCGTCACTTGTAAGTGACAGAAATCCATTCTCGTCACTTATAAGTGACAGAAATCAATTCTCGTCACTTGTAAGTGACAGAAATCCATTCTCGTCACTTATAAATGACAAAAATCAATTCTCGTCACTTATAAGTGACAAAAATCAATTCTCGTCACTTATAAGTGATGGAAATCAATTCTCGTCACTTATAAGTGATGGAAATCAATTCTCGTCACTTTTAAGTGACAGAAATCAATTCTCGTCACTTATAAGTGACAGAAATCAATTCTCGTCACTTGTAAGTGACAGAAATCCATTCTCGTCACTTATAAGTGATGGAAATCAATTCTCGTCACTTATAAGTGACAGAAATCAATTCTCGTCACTTGTAAGTGACAGAAATCCATTCTCGTCACTTATAAGTGATGGAAATCAATTCTCGTCACTTATAAGTGACAGAAATCAATTCTCGTCACTTATAAGTGACAGAAATCAATTCTCGTCACTTATAAGTGACAGAAATCCATTCTCGTCACTTATAAGTGACAGAAATCCATTCTCGTCACTTATAAGTGATGGAAATCGATTCTCGTCACTTATAAGTGACAGAAATCAATTCTCGTCACTTATAAGTGACAGAAATCCATTCTCGTCACTTATAAGTGACAGAAATCCATTCTCGTCACTTATAAGTGATGGAAATCGATTCTCGTCACTTATAAGTGATGGAAATCAATTCTCGTCACTTATAAGTGACAGAAATCAATTCTCGTCACTTATAAATGACAAAAATCAATTCTCGTCACTTATAAGTGACAAAAATCAATTCTCGTCACTTATAAGTGATGGAAATCAATTCTCGTCACTTATAAGTGATGGAAATCAATTCTCGTCACTTATAAGTGACAGAAATCAATTCTCGTCACTTATAAGTGACAAAAATCAATTCTCGTCACTTATAAGTGACAGAAATCAATTCTCGTCACTTATAAGTGACAGAAATCCATTCTCGTCACTTATAAGTGATGGAAATCGATTCTCGTCACTTATAAGTGATGGAAATCAATTCTCGTCACTTATAAGTGACAGAAATCAATTCTCGTCACTTATAAGTGACAGAAATCAATTCTCGTCACTTATAAGTGACAGAAATCAATTCTCGTCACTTGTAAGTGACAGAAATCCATTCTCGTCACTTATAAGTGATGGAAATCAATTCTCGTCACTTATAAGTGACAGAAATCAATTCTCGTCACTTATAAGTGACAGAAATCAATTCTCGTCACTTATAAGTGACAGAAATCGATTCTCGTCACTTATAAGTGATGGAAATCGATTCTCGTCACTTATAAGTGATGGAAATCAATTCTCGTCACTTATAAGTGACAGAAATCAATTCTCGTCACTTATAAATGACAAAAATCAATTCTCGTCACTTATAAGTGACAAAAATCAATTCTCGTCACTTATAAGTGACAGAAATCCATTCTCGTCACTTATAAGTGATGGAAATCGATTCTCGTCACTTATAAGTGATGGAAATCAATTCTCGTCACTTATAAGTGACAGAAATCAATTCTCGTCACTTATAAATGACAAAAATCAATTCTCGTCACTTATAAGTGACAAAAATCAATTCTCGTCACTTATAAGTGATGGAAATCAATTCTCGTCACTTATAAGTGACAGAAATCAATTCTCGTCACTTATAAGTGACAAAAATCAATTCTCGTCACTTATAAGTGACAGAAATCAATTCTCGTCACTTATAAGTGACAGAAATCAATTTTCGTCACTTATAAGTGATGGAAATCAATTCTCGTCACTTATAAGTGACAGAAATCAATTCTCGTCACTTATAAGTGACAGAAATCAATTCTCGTCACTTGTAAGTGACAGAAATCCATTCTCGTCACTTATAAATGATGGAAATCAATTCTCGTCACTTATAAGTGACAGAAATCAATTCTCGTCACTTATAAGTGACAGAAATCAATTCTCGTCACTTATAAGTGACAGAAATCCATTCTCGTCACTTATAAGTGATGGAAATCGATTCTCGTCACTTATAAGTGATGAAAATCAATTCTCGTCACTTATAAGTGACAGAAATCAATTCTCGTCACTTATAAATGACAAAAATCAATTCTCGTCACTTATAAGTGACAAAAATCAATTCTCGTCACTTATAAGTGATGGAAATCAATTTTCGTCACTTATAAGTGATGGAAATCGATTCTCGTCACTTATAAGTGATGGAAATCAATTCTCGTCACTTATAAGTGACAGAAATCAATTCTCGTCACTTATAAATGACAAAAATCAATTCTCGTCACTTATAAGTGACAAAAATCAATTCTCGTCACTTATAAGTGATGGAAATCAATTCTCGTCACTTATAAGTGATGGAAATCAATTCTCGTCACTTATAAGTGACAGAAATCAATTCTCGTCACTTATAAGTGACAAAAATCAATTCTCGTCACTTATAAGTGACAGAAATCAATTCTCGTCACTTATAAGTGACAGAAATCAATTTTCGTCACTTATAAGTGACAGAAATCAATTGTCGTCACTTATAAATGACAAAAATCAATTCTCGTCACTTATAAGTGACAAAAATCAATTCTCGTCACTTATAAGTGATGGAAATCAATTTTCGTCACTTATAAGTGATGGAAATCGATTCTCGTCACTTATAAGTTATGGAAATCAATTCTCGTCACTTATAAGTGACAGAAATCAATTCTCGTCACTTATAAATGACAAAAATCAATTCTCGTCACTTATAAGTGACAAAAATCAATTCTCGTCACTTATAAGTGACAAAAATCAATTCTCGTCACTTATAAGTGATGGAAATCAATTCTCGTCACTTATAAGTGATGGAAATCAATTCTCGTCACTTATAAGTGACAGAAATCAATTCTCGTCACTTATAAGTGACAAAAATCAATTCTCGTCACTTATAAGTGACAGAAATCAATTTTCGTCACTTATAAGTGACAGAAATCAATTTTCGTCACTTATAAATGACAGAAATCCATTCTCGTCACTTATAAGTGATGGAAATCAATTCTCGTCACTTATAAGTGATGGAAATCAATTCTCGTCACTTATAAGTGATGGAAATCAATTCTCGTCACTTATAAGTGACAGAAATCAATTCTCGTCACTTCTAAGTGACAGAAATCAATTCTCGTCGCTTATAAGTGACAGAAATCAATTCTCGTCACTTATAAGTGACAGAAATCAATTCTCGTCACTTATAAGTGACAAAAATCAATTCTCGTCACTTATAAGTGACAGAAATCAATTCTCGTCACTTATAAGTGACAGAAATCAATTTTCGTCACTTATAAGTGACAGAAATCAATTCTCGTCACTTATAAGTGACAAAAATCAATTCTCGTCACTTATGAGTGACAGAAATCAATTCTCGTCACTTATAAGTGACAGAAATCAATTCTCGTCACTTATAAGTGATGGAAATCAATTCTCGTCACTTATGAGTGATGGAAATCAATTCTCGTCACTTATAAGTGATGGAAATCAATTCTCGTCACTTATAAGTGATGGAAATGAATTCTCGTCACTTATAAGTGACAGAAATCAATTCTCGTCACTTATAAGTGATGGAAATCAATTCTCGTCACTTATAAGTGATGGAAATCAATTCTCGTCACTTATAAGTGATGGAAATCAATTCTCGTCACTTATAAGTGATGGAAATCAATTCTCGTCACTTATAAGTGATGGAAATCAATTCTCGTCACTTATAAGTGATGGAAATGAATTCTCGTCACTTATAAGTGACAGAAATCAATTCTCGTCACTTATAAGTGACAGAAATCAATTCTCGTCACTTATAAGTGACAGAAATCCATTCTCGTCACTTATAAGTGATGGAAATCAATTCTCGTCACTTATAAGTGATGGAAATCAATTCTCGTCACTTATAAGTGATGGAAATCAATTCTCGTCACTTATAAGTGACAGAAATCAATTCTCGTCACTTATAAGTGATGGAGATCAATTCTCGTCACTTATAAGTGATGGAAATCAATTCTCGTCACTTATAAGTGATGGAAATCAATTCTCGTCACTTATAAGTGACAAAAATCAATTCTCGTCACTTATGAGTGACAGAAATCAATTCTCGTCACTTATAAGTGACAGAAATCCATTCTCGTCACTTATAAGTGATGGAAATCAATTCTCGTCACTTATGAGTGATGGAAATCAATTCTCGTCACTTATAAGTGATGGAAATCAATTCTCGTCACTTATAAGTGACAGAAATCAATTCTCGTCACTTATAAGTGACAGAAATCAATTCTCGTCACTTATAAGTGACAGAAATCCATTCTCGTCACTTATAAGTGATGGAAATCAATTCTCGTCACTTATAAGTGATGGAAATCAATTCTCGTCACTTATAAGTGATGGAAATCAATTCTCGTCACTTATAAGTGACAGAAATCAATTCTCGTCACTTATAAGTGACAGAAATCAATTCTCGTCACTTATAAGTGACAGAAATCCATTCTCGTCACTTATAAGTGATGGAAATCAATTCTCGTCACTTATAAGTGATGGAAATCAATTCTCGTCACTTATAAGTGATGGAAATGAATTCTCGTCACTTATAAGTGACAGAAATCAATTCTCGTCACTTATAAGTGATGGAAATCAATTCTCGTCACTTATAAGTGATGGAAATCAATTCTCGTCACTTATAAGTGATGGAAATCAATTCTCGTCACTTATAAGTGACAGAAATCAATTCTCGTCACTTATAAGTGACAGAAATCAATTCTCGTCACTTATAAGTGACAGAAATCCATTCTCGTCACTTATAAGTGATGGAAATCAATTCTCGTCACTTATAAGTGATGGAAATCAATTCTCGTCACTTATAAGTGACAGAAATCAATTCTCGTCACTTATAAGTGACAGAAATCAATTCTCGTCACTTATAAGTGACAGAAATCAATTCTCGTCACTTATAAGTGACAGAAATCAATTCTCGTCACTTATAAGTGACAGAAATCCATTCTCGTCACTTATAAGTGATGGAAATCAATTCTCGTCACTTTTAAGTGACAGAAATCAATTCTCGTCACTTATAAGTGACAGAAATCAATTCTCGTCACTTGTAAGTGACAGAAATCCATTCTCGTCACTTATAAGTGATGGAAATCAATTCTCGTCACTTATAAGTGACAGAAATCAATTCTCGTCACTTATAAGTGACAGAAATCAATTCTCGTCACTTATAAGTGACAGAAATCAATTCTCGTCACTTGTAAGTGACAGAAATCCATTCTCGTCACTTATAAGTGATGGAAATCGATTCTCGTCACTTATAAGTGATGGAAATCAATTCTCGTCACTTATAAGTGATGGAAATCAATTCTCGTCACTTTTAAGTGACAGAAATCAATTCTCGTCACTTATAAGTGACAGAAATCCATTCTCGTCACTTATAAGTGACAGAAATCCATTCTCGTTACTTATAAGTGATGGAAATCGATTCTCGTCACTTATAAGTGATGGAAATCAATTCTCGTCACTTATAAGTGATGGAAATCAATTCTCGTCACTTTTAAGTGACAGAAATCAATTCTCGTCACTTATAAGTGACAGAAATCAATTCTCGTCACTTGTAAGTGACAGAAATCCATTCTCGTCACTTATAAGTGATGGAAATCAATTCTCGTCACTTATAAGTGACAGAAATCAATTCTCGTCACTTATAAGTGACAGAAATCAATTCTCGTCACTTATAAGTGACAGAAATCAATTCTCGTCACTTATAAGTGACAGAAATCAATTCTCGTCACTTGTAAGTGACAGAAATCCATTCTCGTCACTTATAAGTGATGGAAATCAATTCTCGTCACTTATAAGTGACAGGTATCAATTCTCGTCACTTATAAGTGACAGAAATCAATTCTCGTCACTTATAAGTGACAGAAATCCATTCTCGTCACTTATAAGTGACAGAAATCCATTCTCGTCACTTATAAGTGATGGAAATCGATTCTCGTCACTTATAAGTGATGGAAATCAATTCTCGTCACTTATAAGTGATGGAAATCAATTCTCGTCACTTTTAAGTGACAGAAATCAATTCTCGTCACTTATAAGTGACAGAAATCAATTCTCGTCACTTGTAAGTGACAGAAATCCATTCTCGTCACTTATAAGTGATGGAAATCAATTCTCGTCACTTATAAGTGACAGAAATCAATTCTCGTCACTTGTAAGTGACAGAAATCCATTCTCGTCACTTATAAGTGATGGAAATCAATTCTCGTCACTTATAAGTGACAGAAATCAATTCTCGTCACTTGTAAGTGACAGAAATCAATTCTCGTCACTTATAAGTGACAGAAATCCATTCTCGTCACTTATAAGTGACAGAAATCCATTCTCGTCACTTATAAGTGATGGAAATCGATTCTCGTCACTTATAAGTGACAGAAATCAATTCTCGTCACTTATAAGTGACAGAAATCCATTCTCGTCACTTATAAGTGACAGAAATCCATTCTCGTCACTTATAAGTGATGGAAATCGATTCTCGTCACTTATAAGTGATGGAAATCAATTCTCGTCACTTATAAGTGACAGAAATCAATTCTCGTCACTTATAAATGACAAAAATCAATTCTCGTCACTTATAAGTGACAAAAATCAATTCTCGTCACTTATAAGTGATGGAAATCAATTCTCGTCACTTATAAGTGATGGAAATCAATTCTCGTCACTTATAAGTGACAGAAATCAATTCTCGTCACTTATAAGTGACAAAAATCAATTCTCGTCACTTATAAGTGACAGAAATCAATTCTCGTCACTTATAAGTGACAGAAATCCATTCTCGTCACTTATAAGTGATGGAAATCGATTCTCGTCACTTATAAGTGATGGAAATCAATTCTCGTCACTTATAAGTGACAGAAATCAATTCTCGTCACTTATAAGTGACAGAAATCAATTCTCGTCACTTATAAGTGACAGAAATCAATTCTCGTCACTTGTAAGTGACAGAAATCCATTCTCGTCACTTATAAGTGATGGAAATCAATTCTCGTCACTTATAAGTGACAGAAATCAATTCTCGTCACTTATAAGTGACAGAAATCAATTCTCGTCACTTATAAGTGACAGAAATCGATTCTCGTCACTTATAAGTGATGGAAATCGATTCTCGTCACTTATAAGTGATGGAAATCAATTCTCGTCACTTATAAGTGACAGAAATCAATTCTCGTCACTTATAAATGACAAAAATCAATTCTCGTCACTTATAAGTGACAAAAATCAATTCTCGTCACTTATAAGTGATGGAAATCAATTCTCGTCACTTATAAGTGATGGAAATCAATTCTCGTCACTTATAAGTGACAGAAATCAATTCTCGTCACTTATAAGTGACAAAAATCAATTCTCGTCACTTATAAGTGACAGAAATCAATTCTCGTCACTTATAAGTGACAAAAATCAATTTTCGTCACTTATAAGTGACAGAAATACATTCTCGTCACTTATAAATGACAAAAATCAATTCTCGTCACTTATGAATGACAAAAATCAATTCTCGTCACTTATAAGTGATGGAAATCAATTCTCGTCACTTATAAGTGATGGAAATCAATTCTCGTCACTTATAAGTGACAGAAATCAATTCTCGTCACTTATAAGTGACAAAAATCAATTCTCGTCACTTATAAGTGACAGAAATCAATTTTCGTCACTTATAAGTGACAGAAATCAATTTTCGTCACTTATAAATGACAGAAATCCATTCTCGTCACTTATAAGTGATGGAAATCAATTCTCGTCACTTATAAGTGATGGAAATCAATTCTCGTCACTTATAAGTGATGGAAATCAATTCTCGTCACTTATAAGTGACAGAAATCAATTCTCGTCACTTCTAAGTGACAGAAATCAATTCTCGTCGCTTATAAGTGACAGAAATCAATTCTCGTCACTTATAAGTGACAGAAATCAATTCTCGTCACTTATAAGTGACAAAAATCAATTCTCGTCACTTATAAGTGACAGAAATCAATTCTCGTCACTTATAAGTGACAGAAATCAATTTTCGTCACTTATAAGTGACAGAAATCAATTCTCGTCACTTATAAGTGACAAAAATCAATTCTCGTCACTTATGAGTGACAGAAATCAATTCTCGTCACTTATAAGTGACAGAAATCCATTCTCGTCACTTATAAGTGATGGAAATCAATTCTCGTCACTTATGAGTGATGGAAATCAATTCTCGTCACTTATAAGTGATGGAAATCAATTCTCGTGACTTATAAGTGACAGAAATCAATTCTCGTCACTTATAAGTGACAGAAATCAATTCTCGTCACTTATAAGTGACAGAAATCCATTCTCGTCACTTATAAGTGATGGAAATCAATTCTCGTCACTTATAAGTGATGGAAATCAATTCTCGTCACTTATAAGTGATGGAAATGAATTCTCGTCACTGATAAGTGACAGAAATCAATTCTCGTCACTTATAAGTGATGGAAATCAATTCTCGTCACTTATAAGTGATGGAAATCAATTCTCGTCACTTATAAGTGACAGAAATCAATTCTCGTCACTTATAAGTGACAGAAATCAATTCTCGTCATTTATAAGTGACAGAAATCGATTCTCGTCACTTATAAGTGATGGAAATCAATTCTCGTCACTTATAAGTGACAGAAATCAATTCTCGTCACTTATAAGTGACAGAAATCAATTCTCGTCACTTGTAAGTGACAGAAATCCATTCTCGTCACTTATAAGTGATGGAAATCAATTCTCGTCACTTATAAGTGACAGAAATCAATTCTCGTCACTTATAAGTGACAGAAATCAATTCTCGTCACTTATAAGTGACAGAAATCCATTCTCGTCACTTATAAGTGATGGAAATCGATTCTCGTCACTTATAAGTGATGGAAATCAATTCTCGTCACTTATAAGTGACAGAAATCAATTCTCGTCACTTATAAATGACAAAAATCAATTCTCGTCACTTATAAGTGACAAAAATCAATTCTCGTCACTTATAAGTGATGGAAATCAATTCTCGTCACTTATAAGTGATGGAAATCAATTCTCGTCACTTATAAGTGACAGAAATCAATTCTCGTCACTTATAAGTGACAAAAATCAATTCTCGTCACTTATAAGTGACAGAAATCAATCCTCGTCACTTATAAGTGACAGAAATCAATTCTCGTCATTTATAAGTGACAGAAATCCATTCTCGTCACTTATAAGTGATGGAAATCAATTCTCGTCACTTATAAGTGACAGAAATCAATTCTCGTCACTTATAAGTGACAGAAATCAATTCTCGTCACTTGTAAGTGACAGAAATCCATTCTCGTCACTTATAAGTGATGGAAATCAATTCTCGTCTCTTATAAGTGACAGAAATCAATTCTCGTCACTTATAAGTGACAGAAATCAATTCTCGTCACTTATAAGTGACAGAAATCCATTCTCGTCACTTATAAGTGATGGAAATCGATTCTCGTCACTTATAAGTGATGGAAATCAATTCTCGTCACTTATAAGTGACAGAAATCAATTCTCGTCACTTATAAATGACAAAAATCAATTCTCGTCACTTATAAAAGACAAAAATCAATTCTCGTCACTTATAAGTGATGGAAATCAATTCTCGTCACTTATAAGTGACAGAAATCAATTCTCGTCACTTATAAGTGACAAAAATCAATTCTCGTCACTTATAAGTGACAGAAATCAATTCTCGTCACTTATAAGTGACAGAAATCAATTTTCGTCACTTATAAGTGATGGAAATCAATTCTCGTCACTTATAAGTGACAGAAATCAATTCTCGTCACTTATAAGTGACAGAAATCAATTCTCGTCACTTGTAAGTGACAGAAATCCATTCTCGTCACTTATAAATGATGGAAATCAATTCTCGTCACTTATAAGTGACAGAAATCAATTCTCGTCACTTATAAGTGACAGAAATCAATTCTCGTCACTTATAAGTGACAGAAATCCATTCTCGTCACTTATAAGTGATGGAAATCGATTCTCGTCACTTATAAGTGATGAAAATCAATTCTCGTCACTTATAAGTGACAGAAATCAATTCTCGTCACTTATAAATGACAAAAATCAATTCTCGTCACTTATAAGTGACAAAAATCAATTCTCGTCACTTATAAGTGATGGAAATCAATTTTCGTCACTTATAAGTGATGGAAATCGATTCTCGTCACTTATAAGTGATGGAAATCAATTCTCGTCACTTATAAGTGACAGAAATCAATTCTCGTCACTTATAAATGACAAAAATCAATTCTCGTCACTTATAAGTGACAAAAATCAATTCTCGTCACTTATAAGTGATGGAAATCAATTCTCGTCACTTATAAGTGATGGAAATCAATTCTCGTCACTTATAAGTGACAGAAATCAATTCTCGTCACTTATAAGTGACAAAAATCAATTCTCGTCACTTATAAGTGACAGAAATCAATTCTCGTCACTTATAAGTGACAGAAATCAATTTTCGTCACTTATAAGTGACAGAAATCAATTCTCGTCACTTATAAATGACAAAAATCAATTCTCGTCACTTATAAGTGACAAAAATCAATTCTCGTCACTTATAAGTGATGGAAATCAATTTTCGTCACTTATAAGTGATGGAAATCGATTCTCGTCACTTATAAGTGATGGAAATCAATTCTCGTCACTTATAAGTGACAGAAATCAATTCTCGTCACTTATAAATGACAAAAATCAATTCTCGTCACTTATAAGTGACAAAAATCAATTCTCGTCACTTATAAGTGCTAAAAATCAATTCTCGTCACTTATAAGTGATGGAAATCAATTCTCGTCACTTATAAGTGATGGAAATCAATTCTCGTCACTTATAAGTGACAGAAATCAATTCTCGTCACTTATAAGTGACAAAAATCAATTCTCGTCACTTATAAGTGACAGAAATCAATTTTCGTCACTTATAAGTGACAGAAATCAATTTTCGTCACTTATAAATGACAGAAATCCATTCTCGTCACTTATAAGTGATGGAAATCAATTCTCGTCACTTATAAGTGATGGAAATCAATTCTCGTCACTTATAAGTGATGGAAATCAATTCTCGTCACTTATAAGTGACAGAAATCAATTCTCGTCACTTCTAAGTGACAGAAATCAATTCTCGTCGCTTATAAGTGACAGAAATCAATTCTCGTCACTTATAAGTGACAGAAATCAATTCCCGTCACTTATAAATGACAAAAATCAATTCTCGTCACTTATAAGTGACAGAAATCAATTCTCGTCACTTATAAGTGACAGAAATCAATTCTCGTCATTTATAAGTGACAGAAATCCATTCTCGTCACTTATAAGTGATGGAAATCAATTCTCGTCACTTATAAGTGACAGAAATCAATTCTCGTCACTTATAAGTGACAGAAATCAATTCTCGTCACTTATAAGTGACAGAAATCCATTCTCGTCACTTATAAGTGATGGAAATCGATTCTCGTCACTTATAAGTGATGGAAATCAATTCTCGTCACTTATAAGTGACAGAAATCAATTCTCGTCACTTATAAATGACAAAAATCAATTCTCGTCACTTATAAGTGACAAAAATCAATTCTCGTCACTTATAAGTGATGGAAATCCATTCTCGTCACTTATAAGTGATGGAAATCAATTCTCGTCACTTATAAGTGACAGAAATCAATTCTCGTCACTTATAAGTGACAAAAATCAATTCTCGTCACTTATAAGTGACAGAAATCAATTCTCGTCACTTATAAGTGACAGAAATCAATTCTCGTCACTTATAAGTGACAGAAATCAATTCTCGTCACTTATAAGTGACAGAAATCCATTCTCGTCACTTATAAGTGATGGAAATCGATTCTCGTCACTTATAAGTGATGAAAATCAATTCTCGTCACTTATAAGTGACAGAAATCAATTCTCGTCACTTATAAATGACAAAAATCAATTCTCGTCACTTATAAGTGACAAAAATCAATTCTCGTCACTTATAAGTGATGGAAATCAATTTTCGTCACTTATAAGTGATGGAAATCGATTCTCGTCACTTATAAGTGATGGAAATCAATTCTCGTCACTTATAAGTGACAGAAATCAATTCTCGTCACTTATAAATGACAAAAATCAATTCTCGTCACTTATAAGTGACAAAAATCAATTCTCGTCACTTATAAGTGATGGAAATCAATTCTCGTCACTTATAAGTGATGGAAATCAATTCTCGTCACTTATAAGTGACAGAAATCAATTCTCGTCACTTATAAGTGACAAAAATCAATTCTCGTCACTTATAAGTGACAGAAATCAATTCTCGTCACTTATAAGTGACAGAAATCAATTTTCGTCACTTATAAGTGACAGAAATCAATTCTCGTCACTTATAAATGACAAAAATCAATTCTCGTCACTTATAAGTGACAAAAATCAATTCTCGTCACTTATAAGTGATGGAAATCAATTTTCGTCACTTATAAGTGATGGAAATCGATTCTCGTCACTTATAAGTGATGGAAATCAATTCTCGTCACTTATAAGTGACAGAAATCAATTCTCGTCACTTATAAATGACAAAAATCAATTCTCGTCACTTATAAGTGACAAAAATCAATTCTCGTCACTTATAAGTGCTAAAAATCAATTCTCGTCACTTATAAGTGATGGAAATCAATTCTCGTCACTTATAAGTGATGGAAATCAATTCTCGTCACTTATAAGTGACAGAAATCAATTCTCGTCACTTATAAGTGACAAAAATCAATTCTCGTCACTTATAAGTGACAGAAATCAATTTTCGTCACTTATAAGTGACAGAAATCAATTTTCGTCACTTATAAATGACAGAAATCCATTCTCGTCACTTATAAGTGATGGAAATCAATTCTCGTCACTTATAAGTGATGGAAATCAATTCTCGTCACTTATAAGTGATGGAAATCAATTCTCGTCACTTATAAGTGACAGAAATCAATTCTCGTCACTTCTAAGTGACAGAAATCAATTCTCGTCGCTTATAAGTGACAGAAATCAATTCTCGTCACTTATAAGTGACAGAAATCAATTCTCGTCACTTATAAATGACAAAAATCAATTCTCGTCACTTATAAGTGACAGAAATCAATTCTCGTCACTTATAAGTGACAGAAATCAATTCTCGTCATTTATAAGTGACAGAAATCCATTCTCGTCACTTATAAGTGATGGAAATCAATTCTCGTCACTTATAAGTGACAGAAATCAATTCTCGTCACTTATAAGTGACAGAAATCAATTCTCGTCACTTATAAGTGACAGAAATCCATTCTCGTCACTTATAAGTGATGGAAATCGATTCTCGTCACTTATAAGTGATGGAAATCAATTCTCGTCACTTATAAGTGACAGAAATCAATTCTCGTCACTTATAAATGACAAAAATCAATTCTCGTCACTTATAAGTGACAAAAATCAATTCTCGTCACTTATAAGTGATGGAAATCCATTCTCGTCACTTATAAGTGATGGAAATCAATTCTCGTCACTTATAAGTGACAGAAATCAATTCTCGTCACTTATAAGTGACAAAAATCAATTCTCGTCACTTATAAGTGACAGAAATCAATTCTCGTCACTTATAAGTGACAGAAATCAATTCTCGTCATTTATAAGTGACAGAAATCCATTCTCGTCACTTATAAGTGATGGAAATCAATTCTCGTCACTTATAAGTGACAGAAATCAATTCTCGTCACTTATAAGTGACAGAAATCAATTCTCGTCACTTGTAAGTGACAGAAATCCATTCTCGTCACTTATAAGTGATGGAAATCAATTCTCGTCACTTATAAGTGACAGAAATCAATTCTCGTCACTTATAAGTGACAGAAATCAATTCTCGTCACTTATAAGTGACAGAAATCCATTCTCGTCACTTATAAGTGATGGAAATCGATTCTCGTCACTTATAAGTGATGGAAATCAATTCTCGTCACTTATAAGTGACAGAAATCAATTCTCGTCACTTATAAATGACAAAAATCAATTCTCGTCACTTATAAGTGACAAAAATCAATTCTCGTCACTTATAAGTGATGGAAATCAATTCTCGTCACTTATAAGTGACAGAAATCAATTCTCGTCACTTATAAGTGACAAAAATCAATTCTCGTCACTTATAAGTGACAGAAATCAATTCTCGTCACTTATAAGTGACAGAAATCAATTTTCGTCACTTATAAGTGATGGAAATCAATTCTCGTCACTTATAAGTGACAGAAATCAATTCTCGTCACTTATAAGTGACAGAAATCAATTCTCGTCACTTGTAAGTGACAGAAATCCATTCTCGTCACTTATAAATGATGGAAATCAATTCTCGTCACTTATAAGTGACAGAAATTCAATTCTCGTCACTTATAAGTGACAGAAATCAATTCTCGTCACTTATAAGTGACAGAAATCCATTCTCGTCACTTATAAGTGATGGAAATCGATTCTCGTCACTTATAAGTGATGAAAATCAATTCTCGTCACTTATAAGTGACAGAAATCAATTCTCGTCACTTATAAATGACAAAAATCAATTCTCGTCACTTATAAGTGACAAAAATCAATTCTCGTCACTTATAAGTGATGGAAATCAATTTTCGTCACTTATAAGTGATGGAAATCGATTCTCGTCACTTATAAGTGACGGAAATCAATTCTCGTCACTTATAAGTGACAGAAATCAATTCTCGTCACTTATAAGTGACAAAAATCAATTCTCGTCACTTATAAGTGATGGAAATCAATTCTCGTCACTTATAAGTGATGGAAATCAATTCTCGTCACTTATAAGTGACAGAAATCAATTCTCGTCACTTATAAGTGACAAAAATCAATTCTCGTCACTTATAAGTGACAGAAATCAATTCTCGTCACTTATAAGTGACAGAAATCAATTCTCGTCATTTATAAGTGACAGAAATCCATTCTCGTCACTTATAAGTGATGGAAATCAATTCTCGTCACTTATAAGTGACAGAAATCAATTCTCGTCACTTATAAGTGACAGAAATCAATTCTCGTCACTTGTAAGTGACAGAAATCCATTCTCGTCACTTATAAGTGATGGAAATCAATTCTCGTCACTTATAAGTGACAGAAATCAATTCTCGTCACTTATAAGTGACAGAAATCAATTCTCGTCACTTATAAGTGACAGAAATCCATTCTCGTCACTTATAAGTGATGGAAATCGATTCTCGTCACTTATAAGTGATGGAAATCAATTCTCGTCACTTATAAGTGACAGAAATCAATTCTCGTCACTTATAAATGACAAAAATCAATTCTCGTCACTTATAAAAGACAAAAATCAATTCTCGTCACTTATAAGTGATGGAAATCAATTCTCGTCACTTATAAGTGACAGAAATCAATTCTCGTCACTTATAAGTGACAAAAATCAATTCTCGTCACTTATAAGTGACAGAAATCAATTCTCGTCACTTATAAGTGACAGAAATCAATTTTCGTCACTTATAAGTGATGGAAATCAATTCTCGTCACTTATAAGTGACAGAAATCAATTCTCGTCACTTATAAGTGACAGAAATCAATTCTCGTCACTTGTAAGTGACAGAAATCCATTCTCGTCACTTATAAATGATGGAAATCAATTCTCGTCACTTATAAGTGACAGAAATCAATTCTCGTCACTTATAAGTGACAGAAATCAATTCTCGTCACTTATAAGTGACAGAAATCCATTCTCGTCACTTATAAGTGATGGAAATCGATTCTCGTCACTTATAAGTGATGAAAATCAATTCTCGTCACTTATAAGTGACAGAAATCAATTCTCGTCACTTATAAATGACAAAAATCAATTCTCGTCACTTATAAGTGACAAAAATCAATTCTCGTCACTTATAAGTGATGGAAATCAATTTTCGTCACTTATAAGTGATGGAAATCGATTCTCGTCACTTATAAGTGATGGAAATCAATTCTCGTCACTTATAAGTGACAGAAATCAATTCTCGTCACTTATAAATGACAAAAATCAATTCTCGTCACTTATAAGTGACAAAAATCAATTCTCGTCACTTATAAGTGATGGAAATCAATTCTCGTCACTTATAAGTGATGGAAATCAATTCTCGTCACTTATAAGTGACAGAAATCAATTCTCGTCACTTATAAGTGACAAAAATCAATTCTCGTCACTTATAAGTGACAGAAATCAATTCTCGTCACTTATAAGTGACAGAAATCAATTTTCGTCACTTATAAGTGACAGAAATCAATTCTCGTCACTTATAAATGACAAAAATCAATTCTCGTCACTTATAAGTGACAAAAATCAATTCTCGTCACTTATAAGTGATGGAAATCAATTTTCGTCACTTATAAGTGATGGAAATCGATTCTCGTCACTTATAAGTGATGGAAATCAATTCTCGTCACTTATAAGTGACAGAAATCAATTCTCGTCACTTATAAATGACAAAAATCAATTCTCGTCACTTATAAGTGACAAAAATCAATTCTCGTCACTTATAAGTGCTAAAAATCAATTCTCGTCACTTATAAGTGATGGAAATCAATTCTCGTCACTTATAAGTGATGGAAATCAATTCTCGTCACTTATAAGTGACAGAAATCAATTCTCGTCACTTATAAGTGACAAAAATCAATTCTCGTCACTTATAAGTGACAGAAATCAATTTTCGTCACTTATAAGTGACAGAAATCAATTTTCGTCACTTATAAATGACAGAAATCAATTTTCGTCACTTATAAGTGACAGAAATCAATTCTCGTCACTTATAAGTGACAGAAATCAATTCTCGTCACTTATAAGTGACAAAAATCAATTCTCGTCACTTATGAGTGACAGAAATCAATTCTCGTCACTTATAAGTGACAGAAATCCATTCTCGTCACTTATAAGTGATGGAAATCAATTCTCGTCACTTATAAGTGACAGAAATCAATTCTCGTCACTTCTAAGTGACAGAAATCAATTCTCGTCGCTTATAAGTGACAGAAATCAATTCTCGTCACTTATAAGTGACAGAAATCAATTCTCGTCACTTATAAGTGACAAAAATCAATTCTCGTCACTTATAAGTGACAGAAATCAATTCTCGTCACTTATAAGTGACAGAAATCAATTTTCGTCACTTATAAGTGACAGAAATCAATTCTCGTCACTTATAAGTGACAGAAATCAATTCTCGTCACTTATAAGTGACAAAAATCAATTCTCGTCACTTATGAGTGACAGAAATCAATTCTCGTCACTTATAAGTGACAGAAATCCATTCTCGTCACTTATAAGTGATGGAAATCAATTCTCGTCACTTATGAGTGATGGAAATCAATTCTCGTCACTTATAAGTGATGGAAATCAATTCTCGTGACTTATAAGTGACAGAAATCAATTCTCGTCACTTATAAGTGACAGAAATCAATTCTCGTCACTTATAAGTGACAGAAATCCATTCTCGTCACTTATAAGTGATGGAAATCAATTCTCGTCACTTATAAGTGATGGAAATCAATTCTCGTCACTTATAAGTGATGGAAATGAATTCTCGTCACTGATAAGTGACAGAAATCAATTCTCGTCACTTATAAGTGATGGAAATCAATTCTCGTCACTTATAAGTGATGGAAATCAATTCTCGTCACTTATAAGTGACAGAAATCAATTCTCGTCACTTATAAGTGACAGAAATCAATTCTCGTCATTTATAAGTGACAGAAATCCATTCTCGTCACTTATAAGTGATGGAAATCAATTCTCGTCACTTATAAGTGACAGAAATCAATTCTCGTCACTTATAAGTGATGGAAATCAATTCTCGTCACTTATAAGTGACAGAAATCAATTCTCGTCACTTATAAGTGACAGAAATCAATTCTCGTCACTTGTAAGTGACAGAAATCCATTCTCGTCACTTATAAGTGATGGAAATCAATTCTCGTCACTTATAAGTGACAGAAATCAATTCTCGTCACTTATAAGTGACAGAAATCAATTCTCGTCACTTATAAGTGACAGAAATCCATTCTCGTCACTTATAAGTGATGGAAATCGATTCTCGTCACTTATAAGTGATGGAAATCAATTCTCGTCACTTATAAGTGACAGAAATCAATTCTCGTCACTTATAAATGACAAAAATCAATTCTCGTCACTTATAAAAGACAAAAATCAATTCTCGTCACTTATAAGTGATGGAAATCAATTCTCGTCACTTATAAGTGACAGAAATCAATTCTCGTCACTTATAAGTGACAAAAATCAATTCTCGTCACTTATAAGTGACAGAAATCAATTCTCGTCACTTATAAGTGACAGAAATCAATTTTCGTCACTTATAAGTGATGGAAATCAATTCTCGTCACTTATAAGTGACAGAAATCAATTCTCGTCACTTATAAGTGACAGAAATCAATTCTCGTCACTTGTAAGTGACAGAAATCCATTCTCGTCACTTATAAATGATGGAAATCAATTCTCGTCACTTATAAGTGACAGAAATCAATTCTCGTCACTTATAAGTGACAGAAATCAATTCTCGTCACTTATAAGTGACAGAAATCCATTCTCGTCACTTATAAGTGATGGAAATCGATTCTCGTCACTTATAAGTGATGAAAATCAATTCTCGTCACTTATAAGTGACAGAAATCAATTCTCGTCACTTATAAATGACAAAAATCAATTCTCGTCACTTATAAGTGACAAAAATCAATTCTCGTCACTTATAAGTGATGGAAATCAATTTTCGTCACTTATAAGTGATGGAAATCGATTCTCGTCACTTATAAGTGATGGAAATCAATTCTCGTCACTTATAAGTGACAGAAATCAATTCTCGTCACTTATAAATGACAAAAATCAATTCTCGTCACTTATAAGTGACAAAAATCAATTCTCGTCACTTATAAGTGATGGAAATCAATTCTCGTCACTTATAAGTGATGGAAATCAATTCTCGTCACTTATAAGTGACAGAAATCAATTCTCGTCACTTATAAGTGACAAAAATCAATTCTCGTCACTTATAAGTGACAGAAATCAATTCTCGTCACTTATAAGTGACAGAAATCAATTTTCGTCACTTATAAGTGACAGAAATCAATTCTCGTCACTTATAAATGACAAAAATCAATTCTCGTCACTTATAAGTGACAAAAATCAATTCTCGTCACTTATAAGTGATGGAAATCAATTTTCGTCACTTATAAGTGATGGAAATCGATTCTCGTCACTTATAAGTGATGGAAATCAATTCTCGTCACTTATAAGTGACAGAAATCAATTCTCGTCACTTATAAATGACAAAAATCAATTCTCGTCACTTATAAGTGACAAAAATCAATTCTCGTCACTTATAAGTGATGGAAATCAATTCTCGTCACTTATAAGTGATGGAAATCAATTCTCGTCACTTATAAGTGACAGAAATCAATTCTCGTCACTTATAAGTGACAAAAATCAATTCTCGTCACTTATAAGTGACAGAAATCAATTTTCGTCACTTATAAGTGACAGAAATCAATTTTCGTCACTTATAAATGACAGAAATCCATTCTCGTCACTTATAAGTGATGGAAATCAATTCTCGTCACTTATAAGTGATGGAAATCAATTCTCGTCACTTATAAGTGATGGAAATCAATTCTCGTCACTTATAAGTGACAGAAATCAATTCTCGTCACTTCTAAGTGACAGAAATCAATTCTCGTCGCTTATAAGTGACAGAAATCAATTCTCGTCACTTATAAGTGACAGAAATCAATTCTCGTCACTTATAAGTGACAAAAATCAATTCTCGTCACTTATAAGTGACAGAAATCAATTCTCGTCACTTATAAGTGACAGAAATCAATTTTCGTCACTTATAAGTGACAGAAATCAATTCTCGTCACTTATAAGTGACAGAAATCAATTCTCGTCACTTATAAGAGACAAAAATCAATTCTCGTCACTTATGAGTGACAGAAATCAATTCTCGTCACTTATAAGTGACAGAAATCCATTCTCGTCACTTATAAGTGATGGAAATCAATTCTCGTCACTTATGAGTGATGGAAATCAATTCTCGTCACTTATAAGTGATGGAAATCAATTCTCGTGACTTATAAGTGACAGAAATCAATTCTCGTCACTTATAAGTGACAGAAATCAATTCTCGTCACTTATAAGTGACAGAAATCCATTCTCGTCACTTATAAGTGATGGAAATCAATTCTCGTCACTTATAAGTGATGGAAATCAATTCTCGTCACTTATAAGTGATGGAAATGAATTCTCGTCACTGATAAGTGACAGAAATCAATTCTCGTCACTTATAAGTGACAGAAATCAATTCTCGTCATTTATAAGTGACAGAAATCCATTCTCGTCACTTATAAGTGATGGAAATCAATTCTCGTCACTTATAAGTGACAGAAATCAATTCTCGTCACTTATAAGTGACAGAAATCAATTCTCGTCACTTGTAAGTGACAGAAATCCATTCTCGTCACTTATAAGTGATGGAAATCAATTCTCGTCACTTATAAGTGACAGAAATCAATTCTCGTCACTTATATGTGACAGAAATCAATTCTCGTCACTTATAAGTGACAGAAATCCATTCTCGTCACTTATAAGTGATGGAAATCGATTCTCGTCACTTATAAGTGATGGAAATCAATTCTCGTCACTTATAAGTGACAGAAATCAATTCTCGTCACTTATAAATGACAAAAATCAATTCTCGTCACTTATAAGTGACAAAAATCAATTCTCGTCACTTATAAGTGATGGAAATCAATTCTCGTCACTTATAAGTGATGGAAATCAATTCTCGTCACTTATAAGTGACAGAAATCAATTCTCGTCACTTATAAGTGACAAAAATCAATTCTCGTCACTTATAAGTGACAGAAATCAATTCTCGTCACTTATAAGTGACAGAAATCAATTTTCGTCACTTATAAGTGACAGAAATCAATTCTCGTCACTTATAAATGACAAAAATCAATTCTCGTCACTTATAAGTGACAAAAATCAATTCTCGTCACTTATAAGTGATGGAAATCAATTTTCGTCACTTATAAGTGATGGAAATCGATTCTCGTCACTTATAAGTGATGGAAATCAATTCTCGTCACTTATAAGTGACAGAAATCAATTCTCGTCACTTATAAATGACAAAAATCAATTCTCGTCACTTATAAGTGACAAAAATCAATTCTCGTCACTTATAAGTGCTAAAAATCAATTCTCGTCACTTATAAGTGATGGAAATCAATTCTCGTCACTTATAAGTGATGGAAATCAATTCTCGTCACTTATAAGTGACAGAAATCAATTCTCGTCACTTATAAGTGACAAAAATCAATTCTCGTCACTTATAAGTGACAGAAATCAATTTTCGTCACTTATAAGTGACAGAAATCAATTTTCGTCACTTATAAATGACAGAAATCCATTCTCGTCACTTATAAGTGATGGAAATCAATTCTCGTCACTTATAAGTGATGGAAATCAATTCTCGTCACTTATAAGTGATGGAAATCAATTCTCGTCACTTATAAGTGACAGAAATCAATTCTCGTCACTTCTAAGTGACAGAAATCAATTCTCGTCGCTTATAAGTGACAGAAATCAATTCTCGTCACTTATAAGTGACAGAAATCAATTCTCGTCACTTATAAGTGACAAAAATCAATTCTCGTCACTTATAAGTGACAGAAATCAATTCTCGTCACTTATAAGTGACAGAAATCAATTTTCGTCACTTATAAGTGACAGAAATCAATTCTCGTCACTTATAAGTGACAGAAATCAATTCTCGTCACTTATAAGTGACAAAAATCAATTCTCGTCACTTATGAGTGACAGAAATCAATTCTCGTCACTTATAAGTGACAGAAATCCATTCTCGTCACTTATAAGTGATGGAAATCAATTCTCGTCACTTATGAGTGATGGAAATCAATTCTCGTCACTTATAAGTGATGGAAATCAATTCTCGTCACTTATAAGTGACAGAAATCAATTCTCGTCACTTATAAGTGACAGAAATCAATTCTCGTCACTTATAAGTGACAGAAATCCATTCTCGTCACTTATAAGTGATGGAAATCAATTCTCGTCACTTATAAGTGATGGAAATCAATTCTCGTCACTTATAAGTGATGGAAATGAATTCTCGTCACTGATAAGTGACAGAAATCAATTCTCGTCACTTATAAGTGATGGAAATCAATTCTCGTCACTTATAAGTGATGGAAATCAATTCTCGTCACTTATAAGTGACAGAAATCAATTCTCGTCACTTATAAGTGACAGAAATCAATTCTCGTCATTTATAAGTGACAGAAATCCATTCTCGACACTTATAAGTGATGGAAATCAATTCTCGTCACTTATAAGTGACAGAAATCAATTCTCGTCACTTATAAGTGACAGAAATCAATTCTCGTCACTTGTAAGTGACAGAAATCCATTCTCGTCACTTATAAGTGATGGAAATCAATTCTCGTCACTTATAAGTGACAGAAATCAATTCTCGTCACTTATAAGTGACAGAAATCAATTCTCGTCACTTATAAGTGACAGAAATCCATTCTCGTCACTTATAAGTGATGGAAATCGATTCTCGTCACTTATAAGTGATGGAAATCAATTCTCGTCACTTATAAGTGACAGAAATCAATTCTCGTCACTTATAAATGACAAAAATCAATTCTCGTCACTTATAAGTGACAAAAATCAATTCTCGTCACTTATAAGTGATGGAAATCAATTCTCGTCACTTATAAGTGATGGAAATCAATTCTCGTCACTTATAAGTGACAGAAATCAATTCTCGTCACTTATAAGTGACAAAAATCAATTCTCGTCACTTATAAGTGACAGAAATCAATTCTCGTCACTTATAAGTGACAGAAATCAATTCTCGTCATTTATAAGTGACAGAAATCCATTCTCGTCACTTATAAGTGATGGAAATCAATTCCCGTCACTTATAAGTGACAGAAATCAATTCTCGTCACTTATAAGTGACAGAAATCAATTCTCGTCACTTGTAAGTGACAGAAATCCATTCTCGTCACTTATAAGTGATGGAAATCAATTCTCGTCACTTATAAGTGACAGAAATCAATTCTCGTCACTTATAAGTGACAGAAATCAATTCTCGTCACTTATAAGTGACAGAAATCCATTCTCGTCACTTATAAGTGATGGAAATCGATTCTCGTCACTTATAAGTGATGGAAATCAATTCTCGTCACTTATAAGTGACAGAAATCAATTCTCGTCACTTATAAATGACAAAAATCAATTCTCGTCACTTATAAGTGACAAAAATCAATTCTCGTCACTTATAAGTGATGGAAATCAATTCTCGTCACTTATAAGTGACAGAAATCAATTCTCGTCACTTATAAGTGACAAAAATCAATTCTCGTCACTTATAAGTGACAGAAATCAATTCTCGTCACTTATAAGTGACAGAAATCAATTTTCGTCACTTATAAGTGATGGAAATCAATTCTCGTCACTTATAAGTGACAGAAATCAATTCTCGTCACTTATAAGTGACAGAAATCAATTCTCGTCACTTGTAAGTGACAGAAATCCATTCTCGTCACTTATAAATGATGGAAATCAATTCTCGTCACTTATAAGTGACAGAAATCAATTCTCGTCACTTATAAGTGACAGAAATCAATTCTCGTCACTTATAAGTGACAGAAATCCATTCTCGTCACTTATAAGTGATGGAAATCGATTCTCGTCACTTATAAGTGATGAAAATCAATTCTCGTCACTTATAAGTGACAGAAATCAATTCTCGTCACTTATAAATGACAAAAATCAATTCTCGTCACTTATAAGTGACAAAAATCAATTCTCGTCACTTATAAGTGATGGAAATCAATTTTCGTCACTTATAAGTGATGGAAATCGATTCTCGTCACTTATAAGTGACGGAAATCAATTCTCGTCACTTATAAGTGACAGAAATCAATTCTCGTCACTTATAAGTGACAAAAATCAATTCTCGTCACTTATAAGTGATGGAAATCAATTCTCGTCACTTATAAGTGATGGAAATCAATTCTCGTCACTTATAAGTGACAGAAATCAATTCTCGTCACTTATAAGTGACAAAAATCAATTCTCGTCACTTATAAGTGACAGAAATCAATTCTCGTCACTTATAAGTGACAGAAATCAATTCTCGTCATTTATAAGTGACAGAAATCAATTCTCGTCACTTATAAGTGACAGAAATCAATTCTCGTCACTTATAAGTGATGGAAATCAATTCTCGTCACTTATAAGTGACAGAAATCAATTCTCGTCACTTATAAGTGACAAAAATCAATTCTCGTCACTTATAAGTGACAGAAATCAATTCTCGTCACTTATAAGTGATGGAAATCAATTCTCGTCACTTATAAGTGATGGAAATCAATTCTCGTCACTTATAAGTGATGGAAATCAATTCTCGTCACTTATAAGTGACAGAAATCAATTCTCGTCACTTCTAAGTGACAGAAATCAATTCTCGTCGCTTATAAGTGACAGAAATCAATTCTCGTCACTTATAAGTGACAGAAATCAATTCTCGTCATTTATAAGTGACAGAAATCAATTCTCGTCACTTATAAGTGATGGAAATCAATTCTCGTCACTTATAAGTGATGGAAATCAATTCTCGTCACTTATAAGTGACAGAAATCAATTCTCGTCACTTATAAGTGACAAAAATCAATTCTCGTCACTTATAAGTGACAGAAATCAATTCTCGTCACTTATAAGTGATGGAAATCAATTCTCGTCACTTATAAGTGATGGAAATCAATTCTCGTCACTTATAAGTGATGGAAATCAATTCTCGTCACTTATAAGTGACAGAAATCAATTCTCGTCACTTCTAAGTGACAGAAATCAATTCTCGTCGCTTATAAGTGACAGAAATCAATTCTCGTCACTTATAAGTGACAGAAATCAATTCTCGTCACTTATAAGTGACAAAAATCAATTCTCGTCACTTATAAGTGACAGAAATCAATTCTCGTCACTTTTAAGTGACAGAAATCAATTCTCGTCACTTATAAGTGACAGAAATCAATTCTCGTCACTTATAAGTGACAGAAATCCATTCTCGTCACTTATAAGTGACAGAAATCAATTCTCGTCACTTGTAAGTGACAGAAATCCATTCTCGTCACTTATAAGTGATGGAAATCAATTCTCGTCACTTATAAGTGACAGAAATCAATTCTCGTCACTTATAAGTGACAGAAATCAATTCTCGTCACTTATAAGTGACAGAAATCCATTCTCGTCACTTATAAGTGACAGAAATCCATTCTCGTCACTTATAAGTGATGGAAATCGATTCTCGTCACTTATAAGTGATGGAAATCAATTCTCGTCACTTATAAGTGATGGAAATGAATTCTCGTCACTTATAAGTGACAGAAATCAATTCTCGTCACTTATAAGTGACAGAAATCAATTCTCGTCACTTATAAGTGACAGAAATCCATTCTCGTCACTTATAAGTGATGGAAATCAATTCTCGTCACTGATAAGTGATGGAAATCAATTCTCGTCACTTATAAGTGATGGAAATCAATTCTCGTCACTTATAAGTGACAGAAATCAATTCTCGTCACTTATAAGTGATGGAAATCAATTCTCGTCACTTATAAGTGATGGAAATCAATTCTCGTCACTTATAAGTGATGGAAATCAATTCTCGTCACTTATAAGTGACAAAAATCAATTCTCGTCACTTATGAGTGACAGAAATCAATTCTCGTCACTTATAAGTGACAGAAATCCATTCTCGTCACTTATAAGTGATGGAAATCAATTCTCGTCACTTATGAGTGATGGAAATCAATTCTCGTCACTTATAAGTGATGGAAATCAATTCTCGTCACTTATAAGTGACAGAAATCAATTCTCGTCACTTATAAGTGACAGAAATCAATTCTCGTCACTTATAAGTGACAGAAATCCATTCTCGTCACTTATAAGTGATGGAAATCAATTCTCGTCACTTATAAGTGATGGAAATCAATTCTCGTCACTTATAAGTGATGGAAATCAATTCTCGTCACTTATAAGTGATGGAAATCAATTCTCGTCACTTATAAGTGATGGAAATCAATTCTCGTCACTTTTAAGTGACAGAAATCAATTCTCGTCACTTATAAGTGACAGAAATCAATTCTCGTCACTTATAAGTGACAGAAATCCATTCTCGTCACTTATAAGTGACAGAAATCAATTCTCGTCACTTGTAAGTGACAGAAATCCATTCTCGTCACTTATAAGTGATGGAAATCAATTCTCGTCACTTATAAGTGACAGAAATCAATTCTCGTCACTTATAAGTGACAGAAATCAATTCTCGTCACTTATAAGTGACAGAAATCCATTCTCGTCACTTATAAGTGACAGAAATCCATTCTCGTCACTTATAAGTGATGGAAATCGATTCTCGTCACTTATAAGTGATGGAAATCAATTCTCGTCACTTATAAGTGATGGAAATGAATTCTCGTCACTTATAAGTGACAGAAATCAATTCTCGTCACTTATAAGTGACAGAAATCAATTCTCGTCACTTATAAGTGACAGAAATCCATTCTCGTCACTTATAAGTGATGGAAATCAATTCTCGTCACTTATAAGTGATGGAAATCAATTCTCGTCACTTATAAGTGATGGAAATCAATTCTCGTCACTTATAAGTGACAGAAATCAATTCTCGTCACTTATAAGTGATGGAAATCAATTCTCGTCACTTATAAGTGATGGAAATCAATTCTCGTCACTTATAAGTGATGGAAATCAATTCTCGTCACTTATAAGTGACAAAAATCAATTCTCGTCACTTATGAGTGACAGAAATCAATTCTCGTCACTTATAAGTGACAGAAATCCATTCTCGTCACTTATAAGTGATGGAAATCAATTCTCGTCACTTATGAGTGATGGAAATCAATTCTCGTCACTTATAAGTGATGGAAATCAATTCTCGTCACTTATAAGTGACAGAAATCAATTCTCGTCACTTATAAGTGACAGAAATCAATTCTCGTCACTTATAAGTGACAGAAATCCATTCTCGTCACTTATAAGTGATGGAAATCAATTCTCGTCACTTATAAGTGATGGAAATCAATTCTCGTCACTTATAAGTGATGGAAATCAATTCTCGTCACTTATAAGTGACAGAAATCAATTCTCGTCACTTATAAGTGACAGAAATCAATTCTCGTCACTTATAAGTGACAGAAATCCATTCTCGTCACTTATAAGTGATGGAAATCAATTCTCGTCACTTATAAGTGATGGAAATGAATTCTCGTCACTTATAAGTGATGGAAATGAATTCTCGTCACTTATAAGTGACAGAAATCAATTCTCGTCACTTATAAGTGATGGAAATCAATTCTCGTCACTTATAAGTGATGGAAATCAATTCTCGTCACTTATAAGTGATGGAAATCAATTCTCGTAACTTATAAGTGACAGAAATCAATTCTCGTCACTTATAAGTGACAGAAATCAATTCTCGTCACTTATAAGTGACAGAAATCCATTCTCGTCACTTATAAGTGATGGAAATCAATTCTCGTCACTTATAAGTGATGGAAATCAATTCTCGTCACTTATAAGTGACAGAAATCAATTCTCGTCACTTATAAGTGACAGAAATCAATTCTCGTCACTTATAAGTGACAGAAATCAATTCTCGTCACTTATAAGTGACAGAAATCAATTCTCGTCACTTATAAGTGACAGAAATCCATTCTCGTCACTTATAAGTGATGGAAATCAATTCTCGTCACTTTTAAGTGACAGAAATCAATTCTCGTCACTTATAAGTGACAGAAATCAATTCTCGTCACTTGTAAGTGACAGAAATCCATTCTCGTCACTTATAAGTGATGGAAATCAATTCTCGTCACTTATAAGTGACAGAAATCAATTCTCGTCACTTATAAGTGACAGAAATCAATTCTCGTCACTTATAAGTGACAGAAATCAATTCTCGTCACTTGTAAGTGACAGAAATCCATTCTCGTCACTTATAAGTGATGGAAATCGATTCTCGTCACTTATAAGTGATGGAAATCAATTCTCGTCACTTATAAGTGATGGAAATCAATTCTCGTCACTTTTAAGTGACAGAAATCAATTCTCGTCACTTATAAGTGACAGAAATCCATTCTCGTCACTTATAAGTGACAGAAATCCATTCTCGTCACTTATAAGTGATGGAAATCGATTCTCGTCACTTATAAGTGATGGAAATCAATTCTCGTCACTTATAAGTGATGGAAATCAATTCTCGTCACTTTTAAGTGACAGAAATCAATTCTCGTCACTTATAAGTGACAGAAATCAATTCTCGTCACTTATAAGTGACAGAAATCCATTCTCGTCACTTATAAGTGACAGAAATCAATTCTCGTCACTTGTAAGTGACAGAAATCCATTCTCGTCACTTATAAGTGATGGAAATCAATTCTCGTCACTTATAAGTGACAGAAATCAATTCTCGTCACTTATAAGTGACAGAAATCAATTCTCGTCACTTATAAGTGACAGAAATCCATTCTCGTCACTTATAAGTGACAGAAATCCATTCTCGTCACTTATAAGTGATGGAAATCGATTCTCGTCACTTATAAGTGATGGAAATCAATTCTCGTCACTTATAAGTGATGGAAATCAATTCTCGTCACTTTTAAGTGACAGAAATCAATTCTCGTCACTTATAAGTGACAGAAATCAATTCTCGTCACTTGTAAGTGACAGAAATCCATTCTCGTCACTTATAAGTGATGGAAATCAATTCTCGTCACTTATAAGTGACAGAAATCAATTCTCGTCACTTGTAAGTGACAGAAATCCATTCTCGTCACTTATAAGTGATGGAAATCAATTCTCGTCACTTATAAGTGACAGAAATCAATTCTCGTCACTTATAAGTGACAGAAATCAATTCTCGTCACTTATAAGTGACAGAAATCCATTCTCGTCACTTATAAGTGACAGAAATCCATTCTCGTCACTTATAAGTGATGGAAATCGATTCTCGTCACTTATAAGTGACAGAAATCAATTCTCGTCACTTATAAGTGACAGAAATCCATTCTCGTCACTTATAAGTGATGGAAATCGATTCTCGTCACTTATAAGTGATGGAAATCAATTCTCGTCACTTATAAGTGATGGAAATCAATTCTCGTCACTTATAAGTGACAGAAATCAATTCTCGTCACTTATAAATGACAAAAATCAATTCTCGTCACTTATAAGTGACAAAAATCAATTCTCGTCACTTATAAGTGATGGAAATGGATTCTCGTCACTTATAAGTGATGGAAATCAATTCTCGTCACTTATAAGTGACAGAAATCAATTCTCGTCACTTATAAGTGACAAAAATCAATTCTCGTCACTTATAAGTGACAGAAATCAATTCTCGTCACTTATAAGTGACAGAAATCCATTCTCGTCACTTATAAGTGATGGAAATCGATTCTCGTCACTTATAAGTGATGGAAATCAATTCTCGTCACTTATAAGTGATGGAAATCAATTCTCGTCACTTATAAGTGACAGAAATCAATTCTCGTCACTTATAAGTGACAAAAATCAATTCTCGTCACTTATAAGTGACAGAAATCAATTCTCGTCACTTATAAGTGACAAAAATCAATTTTCGTCACTTATAAGTGACAGAAATACATTCTCGTCACTTATAAATGACAAAAATCAATTCTCGTCACTTATGAAAGACAAAAATCAATTCTCGTCACTTATAAGTGATGGAAATCAATTCTCGTCACTTATAAATGACAGAAATCCATTCTCGTCACTTATAAGTGATGGAAATCAATTCTCGTCACTTATAAGTGATGGAAATCAATTCTCGTCACTTATAAGTGATGGAAATAAATTCTCGTCACTTATAAGTGACAGAAATCAATTCTCGTCACTTCTAAGTGACAGAAATCAATTCTCGTCGCTTATAAGTGACAGAAATCAATTCTCGTCACTTATAAGTGACAGAAATCAATTCTCGTCACTTATAAGTGACAAAAATCAATTCTCGTCACTTATAAGTGACAGAAATCAATTCTCGTCACTTATAAGTGACAGAAATCAATTTTCGTCACTTATAAGTGACAGAAATCAATTCTCGTCACTTATAAGTGACAAAAATCAATTCTCGTCACTTATGAGTGACAGAAATCAATTCTCGTCACTTATAAGTGACAGAAATCCATTGTCGTCACTTATAAGTGATGGAAATCAATTCTCGTCACTTATGAGTGATGGAAATCAATTCTCGTCACTTATAAGTGATGGAAATCAATTCTCGTGACTTATAAGTGACAGAAATCAATTCTCGTCACTTATAAGTGACAGAAATCAATTCTCGTCACTTATAAGTGACAGAAATCCATTCTCGTCACTTATAAGTGATGGAAATCAATTCTCGTCACTTATAAGTGATGGAAATCAATTCTCGTCACTTATAAGTGATGGAAATGAATTCTCGTCACTGATAAGTGACAGAAATCAATTCTCGTCACTTATAAGTGATGGAAATCAATTCTCGTCACTTATAAGTGATGGAAATCAATTCTCGTCACTTATAAGTGACAGAAATCAATTCTCGTCACTTATAAGTGACAGAAATCAATTCTCGTCATTTATAAGTGACAGAAATCGATTCTCGTCACTTATAAGTGATGGAAATCAATTCTCGTCACTTATAAGTGACAGAAATCAATTCTCGTCACTTATAAGTGACAGAAATCAATTCTCGTCACTTGTAAGTGACAGAAATCCATTCTCGTCACTTATAAGTGATGGAAATCAATTCTCGTCACTTATAAGTGACAGAAATCAATTCTCGTCACTTATAAGTGACAGAAATCAATTCTCGTCACTTATAAGTGACAGAAATCCATTCTCGTCACTTATAAGTGATGGAAATCGATTCTCGTCACTTATAAGTGATGGAAATCAATTCTCGTCACTTATAAGTGACAGAAATCAATTCTCGTCACTTATAAATGACAAAAATCAATTCTCGTCACTTATAAGTGACAAAAATCAATTCTCGTCACTTATAAGTGATGGAAATCAATTCTCGTCACTTATAAGTGATGGAAATCAATTCTCGTCACTTATAAGTGACAGAAATCAATTCTCGTCACTTATAAGTGACAAAAATCAATTCTCGTCACTTATAAGTGACAGAAATCAATTCTCGTCACTTATAACTGACAGAAATCAATTCTCGTCATTTATAAGTGACAGAAATCCATTCTCGTCACTTATAAGTGATGGAAATCAATTCTCGTCACTTATAAGTGACAGAAATCAATTCTCGTCACTTATAAGTGACAGAAATCAATTCTCGTCACTTGTAAGTGACAGAAATCCATTCTCGTCACTTATAAGTGATGGAAATCAATTCTCGTCACTTATAAGTGACAGAAATCAATTCTCGTCACTTATAAGTGACAGAAATCAATTCTCGTCACTTATAAGTGACAGAAATCCATTCTCGTCACTTATAAGTGATGGAAATCGATTCTCGTCACTTATAAGTGATGGAAATCAATTCTCGTCACTTATAAGTGACAGAAATCAATTCTCGTCACTTATAAATGACAAAAATCAATTCTCGTCACTTATAAAAGACAAAAATCAATTCTCGTCACTTGTAAGTGACAGAAATCCATTCTCGTCACTTATAAGTGATGGAAATCAATTCTCGTCACTTATAAGTGACAGAAATCAATTCTCGTCACTTATAAGTGACAGAAATCAATTCTCGTCACTTATAAGTGACAGAAATCCATTCTCGTCACTTATAAGTGATGGAAATCGATTCTCGTCACTTATAAGTGATGGAAATCAATTCTCGTCACTTATAAGTGACAGAAATCAATTCTCGTCACTTATAAATGACAAAAATCAATTCTCGTCACTTATAAGTGACAAAAATCAATTCTCGTCACTTATAAGTGATGGAAATCAATTCTCGTCACTTATAAGTGATGGAAATCAATTCTCGTCACTTATAAGTGACAGAAATCAATTCTCGTCACTTATAAGTGACAAAAATCAATTCTCGTCACTTATAAGTGACAGAAATCAATTCTCGTCACTTATAACTGACAGAAATCAATTCTCGTCATTTATAAGTGACAGAAATCCATTCTCGTCACTTATAAGTGATGGAAATCAATTCTCGTCACTTATAAGTGACAGAAATCAATTCTCGTCACTTATAAGTGACAGAAATCAATTCTCGTCACTTGTAAGTGACAGAAATCCATTCTCGTCACTTATAAGTGATGGAAATCAATTCTCGTCACTTATAAGTGACAGAAATCAATTCTCGTCACTTATAAGTGACAGAAATCAATTCTCGTCACTTATAAGTGACAGAAATCCATTCTCGTCACTTATAAGTGATGGAAATCGATTCTCGTCACTTATAAGTGATGGAAATCAATTCTCGTCACTTATAAGTGACAGAAATCAATTCTCGTCACTTATAAATGACAAAAATCAATTCTCGTCACTTATAAAAGACAAAAATCAATTCTCGTCACTTATAAGTGATGGAAATCAATTCTCGTCACTTATAAGTGACAGAAATCAATTCTCGTCACTTATAAGTGACAAAAATCAATTCTCGTCACTTATAAGTGACAGAAATCAATTCTCGTCACTTATAAGTGACAGAAATCAATTTTCGTCACTTATAAGTGATGGAAATCAATTCTCGTCACTTATAAGTGACAGAAATCAATTCTCGTCACTTATAAGTGACAGAAATCAATTCTCGTCACTTGTAAGTGACAGAAATCCATTCTCGTCACTTATAAATGATGGAAATCAATTCTCGTCACTTATAAGTGACAGAAATCAATTCTCGTCACTTATAAGTGACAGAAATCAATTCTCGTCACTTATAAGTGACAGAAATCCATTCTCGTCACTTATAAGTGATGGAAATCGATTCTCGTCACTTATAAGTGATGAAAATCAATTCTCGTCACTTATAAGTGACAGAAATCAATTCTCGTCACTTATAAATGACAAAAATCAATTCTCGTCACTTATAAGTGACAAAAATCAATTCTCGTCACTTATAAGTGATGGAAATCAATTTTCGTCACTTATAAGTGATGGAAATCGATTCTCGTCACTTATAAGTGATGGAAATCAATTCTCGTCACTTATAAGTGACAGAAATCAATTCTCGTCACTTATAAATGACAAAAATCAATTCTCGTCACTTATAAGTGACAAAAATCAATTCTCGTCACTTATAAGTGATGGAAATCAATTCTCGTCACTTATAAGTGATGGAAATCAATTCTCGTCACTTATAAGTGACAGAAATCAATTCTCGTCACTTATAAGTGACAAAAATCAATTCTCGTCACTTATAAGTGACAGAAATCAATTCTCGTCACTTATAAGTGACAGAAATCAATTTTCGTCACTTATAAGTGACAGAAATCAATTCTCGTCACTTATAAATGACAAAAATCAATTCTCGTCACTTATAAGTGACAAAAATCAATTCTCGTCACTTATAAGTGATGGAAATCAATTTTCGTCACTTATAAGTGATGGAAATCGATTCTCGTCACTTATAAGTGATGGAAATCAATTCTCGTCACTTATAAGTGACAGAAATCAATTCTCGTCACTTATAAATGACAAAAATCAATTCTCGTCACTTATAAGTGACAAAAATCAATTCTCGTCACTTATAAGTGCTAAAAATCAATTCTCGTCACTTATAAGTGATGGAAATCAATTCTCGTCACTTATAAGTGATGGAAATCAATTCTCGTCACTTATAAGTGACAGAAATCAATTCTCGTCACTTATAAGTGACAAAAATCAATTCTCGTCACTTATAAGTGACAGAAATCAATTTTCGTCACTTATAAGTGACAGAAATCAATTTTCGTCACTTATAAATGACAGAAATCCATTCTCGTCACTTATAAGTGATGGAAATCAATTCTCGTCACTTATAAGTGATGGAAATCAATTCTCGTCACTTATAAGTGATGGAAATCAATTCTCGTCACTTATAAGTGACAGAAATCAATTCTCGTCACTTCTAAGTGACAGAAATCAATTCTCGTCGCTTATAAGTGACAGAAATCAATTCTCGTCACTTATAAGTGACAGAAATCAATTCTCGTCACTTATAAGTGACAAAAATCAATTCTCGTCACTTATAAGTGACAGAAATCAATTCTCGTCACTTATAAGTGACAGAAATCAATTTTCGTCACTTATAAGTGACAGAAATCAATTCTCGTCACTTATAAGTGACAGAAATCAATTCTCGTCACTTATAAGTGACAAAAATCAATTCTCGTCACTTATGAGTGACAGAAATCAATTCTCGTCACTTATAAGTGACAGAAATCCATTCTCGTCACTTATAAGTGATGGAAATCAATTCTCGTCACTTATGAGTGATGGAAATCAATTCTCGTCACTTATAAGTGATGGAAATCAATTCTCGTGACTTATAAGTGACAGAAATCAATTCTCGTCACTTATAAGTGACAGAAATCAATTCTCGTCACTTATAAGTGACAGAAATCCATTCTCGTCACTTATAAGTGATGGAAATCAATTCTCGTCACTTATAAGTGATGGAAATCAATTCTCGTCACTTATAAGTGATGGAAATGAATTCTCGTCACTGATAAGTGACAGAAATCAATTCTCGTCACTTATAAGTGATGGAAATCAATTCTCGTCACTTATAAGTGATGGAAATCAATTCTCGTCACTTATAAGTGACAGAAATCAATTCTCGTCACTTATAAGTGACAGAAATCAATTCTCGTCATTTATAAGTGACAGAAATCCATTCTCGTCACTTATAAGTGATGGAATTCAATTCTCGTCACTTATAAGTGACAGAAATCAATTCTCGTCACTTATAAGTGACAGAAATCAATTCTCGTCACTTGTAAGTGACAGAAATCCATTCTCGTCACTTATAAGTGATGGAAATCAATTCTCGTCACTTATAAGTGACAGAAATCAATTCTCGTCACTTATAAGTGACAGAAATCAATTCTCGTCACTTATGAGTGACAGAAATCAATTCTCGTCACTTATAAGTGACAGAAATCCATTCTCGTCACTTATAAGTGATGGAAATCAATTCTCGTCACTTATGAGTGATGGAAATCAATTCTCGTCACTTATAAGTGATGGAAATCAATTCTCGTGACTTATAAGTGACAGAAATCAATTCTCGTCACTTATAAGTGACAGAAATCAATTCTCGTCACTTATAAGTGACAGAAATCCATTCTCGTCACTTATAAGTGATGGAAATCAATTCTCGTCACTTATAAGTGATGGAAATCAATTCTCGTCACTTATAAGTGATGGAAATGAATTCTCGTCACTGATAAGTGACAGAAATCAATTCTCGTCACTTATAAGTGATGGAAATCAATTCTCGTCACTTATAAGTGATGGAAATCAATTCTCGTCACTTATAAGTGACAGAAATCAATTCTCGTCACTTATAAGTGACAGAAATCAATTCTCGTCATTTATAAGTGACAGAAATCCATTCTCGTCACTTATAAGTGATGGAATTCAATTCTCGTCACTTATAAGTGACAGAAATCAATTCTCGTCACTTATAAGTGATGGAATTCAATTCTCGTCACTTATAAGTGACAGAAATCAATTCTCGTCACTTGTAAGTGACAGAAATCCATTCTCGTCACTTATAAGTGATGGAAATCAATTCTCGTCACTTATAAGTGACAGAAATCAATTCTCGTCACTTATAAGTGACAGAAATCAATTCTCGTCACTTATAAGTGACAGAAATCCATTCTCGTCACTTATAAGTGATGGAAATCGATTCTCGTCACTTATAAGTGATGGAAATCAATTCTCGTCACTTATAAGTGACAGAAATCAATTCTCGTCACTTATAAATGACAAAAATCAATTCTCGTCACTTATAAGTGACAAAAATCAATTCTCGTCACTTATAAGTGATGGAAATCAGTTCTCGTCACTTATAAGTGATGGAAATCAATTCTCGTCACTTATAAGTGACAGAAATCAATTCTCGTCACTTATAAGTGACAAAAATCAATTCTCGTCACTTATAAGTGACAGAAATCAATTCTCGTCACTTATAAGTGACAGAAATCAATTCTCGTCATTTATAAGTGACAGAAATCCATTCTCGTCACTTATAAGTGATGGAAATCAATTCTCGTCACTTATAAGTGACAGAAATCAATTCTCGTCACTTATAAGTGACAGAAATCAATTCTCGTCACTTGTAAGTGACAGAAATCCATTCTCGTCACTTATAAGTGATGGAAATCAATTCTCGTCACTTATAAGTGACAGAAATCAATTCTCGTCACTTATAAGTGACAGAAATCAATTCTCGTCACTTATAAGTGACAGAAATCCATTCTCGTCACTTATAAGTGATGGAAATCGATTCTCGTCACTTATAAGTGATGGAAATCAATTCTCGTCACTTATAAGTGACAGAAATCAATTCTCGTCACTTATAAATGACAAAAATCAATTCTCGTCACTTATAAGTGACAAAAATCAATTCTCGTCACTTATAAGTGATGGAAATCAATTCTCGTCACTTATAAGTGACAGAAATCAATTCTCGTCACTTATAAGTGACAAAAATCAATTCTCGTCACTTATAAGTGACAGAAATCAATTCTCGTCACTTATAAGTGACAGAAATCAATTTTCGTCACTTATAAGTGATGGAAATCAATTCTCGTCACTTATAAGTGACAGAAATCAATTCTCGTCACTTATAAGTGACAGAAATCAATTCTCGTCACTTGTAAGTGACAGAAATCCATTCTCGTCACTTATAAATGATGGAAATCAATTCTCGTCACTTATAAGTGACAGAAATCAATTCTCGTCACTTATAAGTGACAGAAATCAATTCTCGTCACTTATAAGTGACAGAAATCCATTCTCGTCACTTATAAGTGATGGAAATCGATTCTCGTCACTTATAAGTGATGAAAATCAATTCTCGTCACTTATAAGTGACAGAAATCAATTCTCGTCACTTATAAATGACAAAAATCAATTCTCGTCACTTATAAGTGACAAAAATCAATTCTCGTCACTTATAAGTGATGGAAATCAATTTTCGTCACTTATAAGTGATGGAAATCGATTCTCGTCACTTATAAGTGACGGAAATCAATTCTCGTCACTTATAAGTGACAGAAATCAATTCTCGTCACTTATAAGTGACAAAAATCAATTCTCGTCACTTATAAGTGATGGAAATCAATTCTCGTCACTTATAAGTGATGGAAATCAATTCTCGTCACTTATAAGTGACAGAAATCAATTCTCGTCACTTATAAGTGACAAAAATCAATTCTCGTCACTTATAAGTGACAGAAATCAATTCTCGTCACTTATAAGTGACAGAAATCAATTCTCGTCATTTATAAGTGACAGAAATCCATTCTCGTCACTTATAAGTGATGGAAATCAATTCTCGTCACTTATAAGTGACAGAAATCAATTCTCGTCACTTATAAGTGACAGAAATCAATTCTCGTCACTTGTAAGTGACAGAAATCCATTCTCGTCACTTATAAGTGATGGAAATCAATTCTCGTCACTTATAAGTGACAGAAATCAATTCTCGTCACTTATAAGTGACAGAAATCAATTCTCGTCACTTATAAGTGACAGAAATCCATTCTCGTCACTTATAAGTGATGGAAATCGATTCTCGTCACTTATAAGTGATGGAAATCAATTCTCGTCACTTATAAGTGACAGAAATCAATTCTCGTCACTTATAAATGACAAAAATCAATTCTCGTCACTTATAAAAGACAAAAATCAATTCTCGTCACTTATAAGTGATGGAAATCAATTCTCGTCACTTATAAGTGACAGAAATCAATTCTCGTCACTTATAAGTGACAAAAATCAATTCTCGTCACTTATAAGTGACAGAAATCAATTCTCGTCACTTATAAGTGACAGAAATCAATTTTCGTCACTTATAAGTGATGGAAATCAATTCTCGTCACTTATAAGTGACAGAAATGTATTCTCGTCACTTATAAGTGACAGAAATCAATTCTCGTCACTTGTAAGTGACAGAAATCCATTCTCGTCACTTATAAATGATGGAAATCAATTCTCGTCACTTATAAGTGACAGAAATCAATTCTCGTCACTTATAAGTGACAGAAATCAATTCTCGTCACTTATAAGTGACAGAAATCCATTCTCGTCACTTATAAGTGATGGAAATCGATTCTCGTCACTTATAAGTGATGAAAATCAATTCTCGTCACTTATAAGTGACAGAAATCAATTCTCGTCACTTATAAATGACAAAAATCAATTCTCGTCACTTATAAGTGACAAAAATCAATTCTCGTCACTTATAAGTGATGGAAATCAATTTTCGTCACTTATAAGTGATGGAAATCGATTCTCGTCACTTATAAGTGATGGAAATCAATTCTCGTCACTTATAAGTGACAGAAATCAATTCTCGTCACTTATAAATGACAAAAATCAATTCTCGTCACTTATAAGTGACAAAAATCAATTCTCGTCACTTATAAGTGATGGAAATCAATTCTCGTCACTTATAAGTGATGGAAATCAATTCTCGTCACTTATAAGTGACAGAAATCAATTCTCGTCACTTATAAGTGACAAAAATCAATTCTCGTCACTTATAAGTGACAAAAATCAATTCTCGTCACTTATAAGTGATGGAAATCAATTTTCGTCACTTATAAGTGATGGAAATCGATTCTCGTCACTTATAAGTGATGGAAATCAATTCTCGTCACTTATAAGTGACAGAAATCAATTCTCGTCACTTATAAATGACAAAAATCAATTCTCGTCACTTATAAGTGACAAAAATCAATTCTCGTCACTTATAAGTGCTAAAAATCAATTCTCGTCACTTATAAGTGATGGAAATCAATTCTCGTCACTTATAAGTGATGGAAATCAATTCTCGTCACTTATAAGTGACAGAAATCAATTCTCGTCACTTATAAGTGACAAAAATCAATTCTCGTCACTTATAAGTGACAGAAATCAATTTTCGTCACTTATAAGTGACAGAAATCAATTTTCGTCACTTATAAATGACAGAAATCCATTCTCGTCACTTATAAGTGATGGAAATCAATTCTCGTCACTTATAAGTGATGGAAATCAATTCTCGTCACTTATAAGTGATGGAAATCAATTCTCGTCACTTATAAGTGACAGAAATCAATTCTCGTCACTTCTAAGTGACAGAAATCAATTCTCGTCACTTATAAGTGACAGAAATCAATTCTCGTCACTTATAAGTGACAAAAATCAATTCTCGTCACTTATAAGTGACAGAAATCAATTCTCGTCACTTATAAGTGACAGAAATCAATTTTCGTCACTTATAAGTGACAGAAATCAATTCTCGTCACTTATAAGTGACAGAAATCAATTCTCGTCACTTATAAGTGACAAAAATCAATTCTCGTCACTTATGAGTGACAGAAATCAATTCTCGTCACTTATAAGTGACAGAAATCCATTCTCGTCACTTATAAGTGATGGAAATCAATTCTCGTCACTTATGAGTGATGGAAATCAATTCTCGTCACTTATAAGTGATGGAAATCAATTCTCGTCGCTTATAAGTGACAGAAATCAATTCTCGTCACTTATAAGTGACAGAAATCAATTCTCGTCACTTATAAGTGACAAAAATCAATTCTCGTCACTTATAAGTGACAGAAATCAATTCTCGTCACTTATAAGTGACAGAAATCAATTTTCGTCACTTATAAGTGACAGAAATCAATTCTCGTCACTTATAAGTGACAGAAATCAATTCTCGTCACTTATAAGTGACAAAAATCAATTCTCGTCACTTATGAGTGACAGAAATCAATTCTCGTCACTTATAAGTGACAGAAATCCATTCTCGTCACTTATAAGTGATGGAAATCAATTCTCGTCACTTATGAGTGATGGAAATCAATTCTCGTCACTTATAAGTGATGGAAATCAATTCTCGTGACTTATAAGTGACAGAAATCAATTCTCGTCACTTATAAGTGACAGAAATCAATTCTCGTCACTTATAAGTGACAGAAATCCATTCTCGTCACTTATAAGTGACAGAAATCAATTTTCGTCACTTATAAGTGACAGAAATCAATTTTCGTCACTTATAAATGACAGAAATCCATTCTCGTCACTTATAAGTGATGGAAATCAATTCTCGTCACTTATAAGTGATGGAAATCAATTCTCGTCACTTATAAGTGATGGAAATCAATTCTCGTCACTTATAAGTGACAGAAATCAATTCTCGTCACTTCTAAGTGACAGAAATCAATTCTCGTCACTTATAAGTGACAGAAATCAATTCTCGTCACTTATAAGTGACAAAAATCAATTCTCGTCACTTATAAGTGACAGAAATCAATTCTCGTCACTTATAAGTGACAGAAATCAATTTTCGTCACTTATAAGTGACAGAAATCAATTCTCGTCACTTATAAGTGACAGAAATCAATTCTCGTCACTTATAAGTGACAAAAATCAATTCTCGTCACTTATGAGTGACAGAAATCAATTCTCGTCACTTATAAGTGACAGAAATCCATTCTCGTCACTTATAAGTGATGGAAATCAATTCTCGTCACTTATGAGTGATGGAAATCAATTCTCGTCACTTATAAGTGATGGAAATCAATTCTCGTCGCTTATAAGTGACAGAAATCAATTCTCGTCACTTATAAGTGACAGAAATCAATTCTCGTCACTTATAAGTGACAAAAATCAATTCTCGTCACTTATAAGTGACAGAAATCAATTCTCGTCACTTATAAGTGACAGAAATCAATTTTCGTCACTTATAAGTGACAGAAATCAATTCTCGTCACTTATAAGTGACAGAAATCAATTCTCGTCACTTATAAGTGACAAAAATCAATTCTCGTCACTTATGAGTGACAGAAATCAATTCTCGTCACTTATAAGTGACAGAAATCCATTCTCGTCACTTATAAGTGATGGAAATCAATTCTCGTCACTTATGAGTGATGGAAATCAATTCTCGTCACTTATAAGTGATGGAAATCAATTCTCGTGACTTATAAGTGACAGAAATCAATTCTCGTCACTTATAAGTGACAGAAATCAATTCTCGTCACTTATAAGTGACAGAAATCCATTCTCGTCACTTATAAGTGATGGAAATCAATTCTCGTCACTTATAAGTGATGGAAATCAATTCTCGTCACTTATAAGTGATGGAAATGAATTCTCGTCACTGATAAGTGACAGAAATCAATTCTCGTCACTTATAAGTGATGGAAATCAATTCTCGTCACTTATAAGTGATGGAAATCAATTCTCGTCACTTATAAGTGACAGAAATCAATTCTCGTCACTTATAAGTGACAGAAATCAATTCTCGTCACTTGTAAGTGACAGAAATCCATTCTCGTCACTTATAAGTGATGGAAATCAATTCTCGTCACTTATAAGTGACAGAAATCAATTCTCGTCACTTATAAGTGACAGAAATCAATTCTCGTCACTTATAAGTGACAGAAATCCATTCTCGTCACTTATAAGTGATGGAAATCGATTCTCGTCACTTATAAGTGATGGAAATCAATTCTCGTCACTTATAAGTGACAGAAATCAATTCTCGTCACTTATAAATGACAAAAATCAATTCTCGTCACTTATAAAAGACAAAAATCAATTCTCGTCACTTATAAGTGATGGAAATCAATTCTCGTCACTTATAAGTGACAGAAATCAATTCTCGTCACTTATAAGTGACAAAAATCAATTCTCGTCACTTATAAGTGACAGAAATCAATTCTCGTCACTTATAAGTGACAGAAATCAATTTTCGTCACTTATAAGTGATGGAAATCAATTCTCGTCACTTATAAGTGACAGAAATCAATTCTCGTCACTTATAAGTGACAGAAATCAATTCTCGTCACTTGTAAGTGACAGAAATCCATTCTCGTCACTTATAAATGATGGAAATCAATTCTCGTCACTTATAAGTGACAGAAATCAATTCTCGTCACTTATAAGTGACAGAAATCAATTCTCGTCACTTATAAGTGACAGAAATCCATTCTCGTCACTTATAAGTGATGGAAATCGATTCTCGTCACTTATAAGTGATGAAAATCAATTCTCGTCACTTATAAGTGACAGAAATCAATTCTCGTCACTTATGAATGACAAAAATCAATTCTCGTCACTTATAAGTGACAAAAATCAATTCTCGTCACTTATAAGTGATGGAAATCAATTTTCGTCACTTATAAGTGATGGAAATCGATTCTCGTCACTTATAAGTGATGGAAATCAATTCTCGTCACTTATAAGTGACAGAAATCAATTCTCGTCACTTATAAATGACAAAAATCAATTCTCGTCACTTATAAGTGACAAAAATCAATTCTCGTCACTTATAAGTGATGGAAATCAATTCTCGTCACTTATAAGTGATGGAAATCAATTCTCGTCACTTATAAGTGACAGAAATCAATTCTCGTCACTTATAAGTGACAAAAATCAATTCTCGTCACTTATAAGTGACAGAAATCAATTCTCGTCACTTATAAGTGACAGAAATCAATTTTCGTCACTTATAAGTGACAGAAATCAATTCTCGTCACTTATAAATGACAAAAATCAATTCTCGTCACTTATAAGTGACAAAAATCAATTCTCGTCACTTATAAGTGATGGAAATCAATTTTCGTCACTTATAAGTGATGGAAATCGATTCTCGTCACTTATAAGTGATGGAAATCAATTCTCGTCACTTATAAGTGACAGAAATCAATTCTCGTCACTTATAAATGACAAAAATCAATTCTCGTCACTTATAAGTGACAAAAATCAATTCTCGTCACTTATAAGTGATGGAAATCAATTCTCGTCACTTATAAGTGATGGAAATCAATTCTCGTCACTTATAAGTGACAGAAATCAATTCTCGTCACTTATAAGTGACAAAAATCAATTCTCGTCACTTATAAGTGACAGAAATCAATTTTCGTCACTTATAAGTGACAGAAATCAATTTTCGTCACTTATAAATGACAGAAATCCATTCTCGTCACTTATAAGTGATGGAAATCAATTCTCGTCACTTATAAGTGATGGAAATCAATTCTCGTCACTTATAAGTGATGGAAATCAATTCTCGTCACTTATAAGTGACAGAAATCAATTCTCGTCACTTCTAAGTGACAGAAATCAATTCTCGTCGCTTATAAGTGACAGAAATCAATTCTCGTCACTTATAAGTGACAGAAATCAATTCTCGTCACTTATAAGTGACAAAAATCAATTCTCGTCACTTATAAGTGACAGAAATCAATTCTCGTCACTTATAAGTGACAGAAATCAATTTTCGTCACTTATAAGTGACAGAAATCAATTCTCGTCACTTATAAGTGACAGAAATCAATTCTCGTCACTTATAAGTGACAAAAATCAATTCTCGTCACTTATGAGTGACAGAAATCAATTCTCGTCACTTATAAGTGACAGAAATCCATTCTCGTCACTTATAAGTGATGGAAATCAATTCTCGTCACTTATGAGTGATGGAAATCAATTCTCGTCACTTATAAGTGATGGAAATCAATTCTCGTGACTTATAAGTGACAGAAATCAATTCTCGTCACTTATAAGTGACAGAAATCAATTCTCGTCACTTATAAGTGACAGAAATCCATTCTCGTCACTTATAAGTGATGGAAATCAATTCTCGTCACTTATAAGTGATGGAAATCAATTCTCGTCACTTATAAGTGATGGAAATGAATTCTCGTCACTGATAAGTGACAGAAATCAATTCTCGTCACTTATAAGTGATGGAAATCAATTCTCGTCACTTATAAGTGATGGAAATCAATTCTCGTCACTTATAAGTGACAGAAATCAATTCTCGTCACTTATAAGTGACAGAAATCAATTCTCGTCATTTATAAGTGACAGAAATCCATTCTCGTCACTTATAAGTGATGGAAATCAATTCTCGTCACTTATAAGTGACAGAAATCAATTCTCGTCACTTATAAGTGACAGAAATCAATTCTCGTCACTTATAAGTGACAGAAATCCATTCTCGTCACTTATAAGTGATGGAAATCGATTCTCGTCACTTATAAGTGATGGAAATCAATTCTCGTCACTTATAAGTGACAGAAATCAATTCTCGTCACTTATAAATGACAAAAATCAATTCTCGTCACTTATAAGTGACAAAAATCAATTCTCGTCACTTATAAGTGATGGAAATCAATTCTCGTCACTTATAAGTGATGGAAATCAATTCTCGTCACTTATAAGTGACAGAAATCAATTCTCGTCACTTATAAGTGACAAAAATCAATTCTCGTCACTTATAAGTGACAGAAATCAATTCTCGTCACTTATAAGTGACAGAAATCAATTTTCGTCACTTATAAGTGACAGAAATCAATTCTCGTCACTTATAAATGACAAAAATCAATTCTCGTCACTTATAAGTGACAAAAATCAATTCTCGTCACTTATAAGTGATGGAAATCAATTTTCGTCACTTATAAGTGATGGAAATCGATTCTCGTCACTTATAAGTGATGGAAATCAATTCTCGTCACTTATAAGTGACAGAAATCAATTCTCGTCACTTATAAATGACAAAAATCAATTCTCGTCACTTATAAGTGACAAAAATCAATTCTCGTCACTTATAAGTGCTAAAAATCAATTCTCGTCACTTATAAGTGATGGAAATCAATTCTCGTCACTTATAAGTGATGGAAATCAATTCTCGTCACTTATAAGTGACAGAAATCAATTCTCGTCACTTATAAGTGACAAAAATCAATTCTCGTCACTTATAAGTGACAGAAATCAATTTTCGTCACTTATAAGTGACAGAAATCAATTTTCGTCACTTATAAATGACAGAAATCCATTCTCGTCACTTATAAGTGATGGAAATCAATTCTCGTCACTTATAAGTGATGGAAATCAATTCTCGTCACTTATAAGTGATGGAAATCAATTCTCGTCACTTATAAGTGACAGAAATCAATTCTCGTCACTTCTAAGTGACAGAAATCAATTCTCGTCGCTTATAAGTGACAGAAATCAATTCTCGTCACTTATAAGTGACAGAAATCAATTCTCGTCACTTATAAGTGACAAAAATCAATTCTCGTCACTTATAAGTGACAGAAATCAATTCTCGTCACTTATAAGTGACAGAAATCAATTTTCGTCACTTATAAGTGACAGAAATCAATTCTCGTCACTTATAAGTGACAGAAATCAATTCTCGTCACTTATAAGTGACAAAAATCAATTCTCGTCACTTATGAGTGACAGAAATCAATTCTCGTCACTTATAAGTGACAGAAATCCATTCTCGTCACTTATAAGTGATGGAAATCAATTCTCGTCACTTATGAGTGATGGAAATCAATTCTCGTCACTTATAAGTGATGGAAATCAATTCTCGTGACTTATAAGTGACAGAAATCAATTCTCGTCACTTATAAGTGACAGAAATCAATTCTCGTCACTTATAAGTGACAGAAATCCATTCTCGTCACTTATAAGTGATGGAAATCAATTCTCGTCACTTATAAGTGATGGAAATCAATTCTCGTCACTTATAAGTGATGGAAATGAATTCTCGTCACTGATAAGTGACAGAAATCAATTCTCGTCACTTATAAGTGATGGAAATCAATTCTCGTCACTTATAAGTGATGGAAATCAATTCTCGTCACTTATAAGTGACAGAAATCAATTCTCGTCACTTATAAGTGACAGAAATCAATTCTCGTCATTTATAAGTGACAGAAATCCATTCTCGTCACTTATAAGTGATGGAAATCAATTCTCGTCACTTATAAGTGACAGAAATCAATTCTCGTCACTTATAAGTGACAGAAATCAATTCTCGTCACTTGTAAGTGACAGAAATCCATTCTCGTCACTTATAAGTGATGGAAATCAATTCTCGTCACTTATAAGTGACAGAAATCAATTCTCGTCACTTATAAGTGACAGAAATCAATTCTCGTCACTTATAAGTGACAGAAATCCATTCTCGTCACTTATAAGTGATGGAAATCGATTCTCGTCACTTATAAGTGATGGAAATCAATTCTCGTCACTTATAAGTGACAGAAATCAATTCTCGTCACTTATAAATGACAAAAATCAATTCTCGTCACTTATAAGTGACAAAAATCAATTCTCGTCACTTATAAGTGATGGAAATCAATTCTCGTCACTTATAAGTGATGGAAATCAATTCTCGTCACTTATAAGTGACAGAAATCAATTCTCGTCACTTATAAGTGACAAAAATCAATTCTCGTCACTTATAAGTGACAGAAATCAATTCTCGTCACTTATAAGTGACAGAAATCAATTCTCGTCATTTATAAGTGACAGAAATCCATTCTCGTCACTTATAAGTGATGGAAATCAATTCTCGTCACTTATAAGTGACAGAAATCAATTCTCGTCACTTATAAGTGACAGAAATCAATTCTCGTCACTTGTAAGTGACAGAAATCCATTCTCGTCACTTATAAGTGATGGAAATCAATTCTCGTCACTTATAAGTGACAGAAATCAATTCTCGTCACTTATAAGTGACAGAAATCAATTCTCGTCACTTATAAGTGACAGAAATCCATTCTCGTCACTTATAAGTGATGGAAATCGATTCTCGTCACTTATAAGTGATGGAAATCAATTCTCGTCACTTATAAGTGACAGAAATCAATTCTCGTCACTTATAAATGACAAAAATCAATTCTCGTCACTTATAAGTGACAAAAATCAATTCTCGTCACTTATAAGTGATGGAAATCAATTCTCGTCACTTATAAGTGACAGAAATCAATTCTCGTCACTTATAAGTGACAAAAATCAATTCTCGTCACTTATAAGTGACAGAAATCAATTCTCGTCACTTATAAGTGACAGAAATCAATTTTCGTCACTTATAAGTGATGGAAATCAATTCTCGTCACTTATAAGTGACAGAAATCAATTCTCGTCACTTATAAGTGACAGAAATCAATTCTCGTCACTTGTAAGTGACAGAAATCCATTCTCGTCACTTATAAATGATGGAAATCAATTCTCGTCACTTATAAGTGACAGAAATCAATTCTCGTCACTTATAAGTGACAGAAATCAATTCTCGTCACTTATAAGTGACAGAAATCCATTCTCGTCACTTATAAGTGATGGAAATCGATTCTCGTCACTTATAAGTGATGAAAATCAATTCTCGTCACTTATAAGTGACAGAAATCAATTCTCGTCACTTATAAATGACAAAAATCAATTCTCGTCACTTATAAGTGACAAAAATCAATTCTCGTCACTTATAAGTGATGGAAATCAATTTTCGTCACTTATAAGTGATGGAAATCGATTCTCGTCACTTATAAGTGACGGAAATCAATTCTCGTCACTTATAAGTGACAGAAATCAATTCTCGTCACTTATAAGTGACAAAAATCAATTCTCGTCACTTATAAGTGATGGAAATCAATTCTCGTCACTTATAAGTGATGGAAATCAATTCTCGTCACTTATAAGTGACAGAAATCAATTCTCGTCACTTATAAGTGACAAAAATCAATTCTCGTCACTTATAAGTGACAGAAATCAATTCTCGTCACTTATAAGTGACAGAAATCAATTCTCGTCATTTATAAGTGACAGAAATCCATTCTCGTCACTTATAAGTGATAGAAATCAATTCTCGTCACTTATAAGTGACAGAAATCAATTCTCGTCACTTATAAGTGACAGAAATCAATTCTCGTCACTTGTAAGTGACAGAAATCCATTCTCGTCACTTATAAGTGATGGAAATCAATTCTCGTCACTTATAAGTGACAGAAATCAATTCTCGTCACTTATAAGTGACAGAAATCAATTCTCGTCACTTATAAGTGACAGAAATCCATTCTCGTCACTTATAAGTGATGGAAATCGATTCTCGTCACTTATAAGTGATGGAAATCAATTCTCGTCACTTATAAGTGACAGAAATCAATTCTCGTCACTTATAAATGACAAAAATCAATTCTCGTCACTTATAAAAGACAAAAATCAATTCTCGTCACTTATAAGTGATGGAAATCAATTCTCGTCACTTATAAGTGACAGAAATCAATTCTCGTCACTTATAAGTGACAAAAATCAATTCTCGTCACTTATAAGTGACAGAAATCAATTCTCGTCACTTATAAGTGACAGAAATCAATTTCCGTCACTTATAAGTGATGGAAATCAATTCTCGTCACTTATAAGTGACAGAAATCAATTCTCGTCACTTATAAGTGACAGAAATCAATTCTCGTCACTTGTAAGTGACAGAAATCCATTCTCGTCACTTATAAATGATGGAAATCAATTCTCGTCACTTATAAGTGACAGAAATCAATTCTCGTCACTTATAAGTGACAGAAATCAATTCTCGTCACTTATAAGTGACAGAAATCCATTCTCGTCACTTATAAGTGATGGAAATCGATTCTCGTCACTTATAAGTGATGAAAATCAATTCTCGTCACTTATAAGTGACAGAAATCAATTCTCGTCACTTATAAATGACAAAAATCAATTCTCGTCACTTATAAGTGACAAAAATCAATTCTCGTCACTTATAAGTGATGGAAATCAATTTTCGTCACTTATAAGTGATGGAAATCGATTCTCGTCACTTATAAGTGATGGAAATCAATTCTCGTCACTTATAAGTGACAGAAATCAATTCTCGTCACTTATAAATGACAAAAATCAATTCTCGTCACTTATAAGTGACAAAAATCAATTCTCGTCACTTATAAGTGATGGAAATCAATTCTCGTCACTTATAAGTGATGGAAATGAATTCTCGTCACTTATAAGTGACAGAAATCAATTCTCGTCACTTATAAGTGACAGAAATCAATTCTCGTCACTTATAAGTGACAGAAATCCATTCTCGTCACTTATAAGTGATGGAAATCAATTCTCGTCACTTATAAGTGATGGAAATCAATTCTCGTCACTTATAAGTGATGGAAATCAATTCTCGTCACTTATAAGTGACAGAAATCAATTCTCGTCACTTATAAGTGATGGAAATCAATTCTCGTCACTTATAAGTGATGGAAATCAATTCTCGTCACTTATAAGTGATGGAAATCAATTCTCGTCACTTATAAGTGACAAAAATCAATTCTCGTCACTTATGAGTGGCAGAAATCAATTTTCGTCACTTATAAGTGACAGAAATCCATTCTCGTCACTTATAAGTGATGGAAATCAATTCTCGTCACTTATGAGTGATGGAAATCAATTCTCGTCACTTATAAGTGATGGAAATCAATTCTCGTCACTTATAAGTGACAGAAATCAATTCTCGTCACTTATAAGTGACAGAAATCAATTCTCGTCACTTATAAGTGACAGAAATCCATTCTCGTCACTTATAAGTGATGGAAATCAATTCTCGTCACTTATAAGTGATGGAAATCAATTCTCGTCACTTATAAGTGACAGAAATCAATTCTCGTCACTTATAAGTGACAGAAATCAATTCTCGTCACTCATAAGTGACAGAAATCCATTCTCGTCACTTATAAGTGATGGAAATCAATTCTCGTCACTTATAAGTGATGGAAATCAATTCTCGTCACTTATAAGTGATGGAAATCAATTCTCGTCACTTATAAGTGACAGAAATCAATTCTCGTCACTTATAAGTGATGGAAATCAATTCTCGTCACTTATAAGTGATGGAAATCAATTCTCGTCACTTATAAGTGATGGAAATCAATTCTCGTCACTTATAAGTGACAGAAATCAATTCTCGTCACTTATAAGTGACAGAAATCAATTCTCGTCACTTATAAGTGATGGAAATCAATTCTCGTCACTTATAAGTGACAGAAATCATTTCTCGTCACTTCTAAGTGACAGAAATCAATTCTCGTCACTTATAAGTGACAGAAATCAATTCTCGTCACTTATAAGTGACAAAAATCAATTCTCGTCACTTATAAGTGACAAAAATCAATTCTCGTCACTTATGAGTGACAGAAATCAATTCTCGTCACTTATAAGTGACAGAAATCCATTCTCGTCACTTATAAGTGATGGAAATCAATTCTCGTCACTTATGAGTGACAGAAATCAATTCTCGTCACTTATAAGTGACAGAAATCCATTCTCGTCACTTATAAGTGATGGAAATCAATTCTCGTCACTTATGAGTGATGGAAATCAATTCTCGTCACTTATAAGTGATGGAAATCAATTCTCGTCACTTATAAGTGACAGAAATCAATTCTCGTCACTTATAAGTGACAGAAATCAATTCTCGTCACTTATAAGTGACAGAAATCCATTCTCGTCACTTATAAGTGATGGAAATCAATTCTCGTCACTTATAAGTGATGGAAATCAATTCTCGTCACTTATAAGTGACAGAAATCAATTCTCGTCACTTATAAGTGACAGAAATCAATTCTCGTCACTTATAAGTGACAGAAATCAATTCTCGTCACTTATAAGTGACAGAAATCAATTCTCGTCACTTATAAGTGACAGAAATCCATTCTCGTCACTTATAAGTGACAGAAATCAATTCTCGTCTCTTATAAGTGACAGAAATCAATTCTCGTCACTTATAAGTGACAGAAATCAATTCTCGTCACTTATAAGTGACAGAAATCAATTCTCGTCACTTATAAGTGACAGAAATCAATTCTCGTCACTTATAAGTGACAAAAATCAATTCTCGTCACTTATAAGTGATGGAAATCAATTCTCGTCACTTTTAAGTGACAGAAATCAATTCTCGTCACTTATAAGTGACAGAAATCCATTCTCGTCACTTATAAGTGATGGAAATCAATTCTCGTCACTTATAAGTGACAGAAATCAATTCTCGTCACTTATAAATGACAAAAATCAATTCTCGTCACTTATAAGTGACAAAAATCAATTCTCGTCACTTATAAGTGATGGAAATCAATTCTCGTCACTTATAAGTGATGGAAATCAATTCTCGTCACTTATAAGTGACAGAAATCAATTCTCGTCACTTATAAGTGACAAAAATCAATTCTCGTCACTTATAAGTGACAGAAATCCATTCTCGTCACTTATAAGTGACAGAAATCCATTCTCGTCACTTATAAGTGACAGAAATCCATTCTCGTCACTTATAAGTGATGGAAATCGATTCTCGTCACTTATAAGTGATGGAAATCAATTCTCGTCACTTATAAGTGACAGAAATCAATTCTCGTCACTTATAAATGACAAAAATCAATTCTCGTCACTTATAAGTGACAAAAATCAATTCTCGTCACTTATAAGTGATGGAAATCAATTCTCGTCACTTATAAGTGATGGAAATCAATTCTCGTCACTTATAAGTGACAGAAATCAATGCTCGTCACTTATAAGTGACAAAAATCAATTCTCGTCACTTATAAGTGACAGAAATCAATTCTCGTCACTTATAAGTGACAGAAATCCATTCTCGTCACTTATAAGTGATGGATATCGATTCTCGTCACTTATAAGTGATGGAAATCAATTCTCGTCACTTATAAGTGACAGAAATCAATTCTCGTCACTTATAAGTGACAGAAATCAATTCTCGTCACTTATAAGTGACAGAAATCAATTCTCGTCACTTGTAAGTGACAGAAATCCATTCTCGTCACTTATAAGTGATGGAAATCAATTCTCGTCACTTATAAGTGACAGAAATCAATTCTCGTCACTTATAAGTGACAGAAATCAATTCTCGTCACTTATAAGTGACAGAAATCGATTCTCGTCACTTATAAGTGATGGAAATCGATTCTCGTCACTTATAAGTGATGGAAATCAATTCTCGTCACTTATAAGTGACAGAAATCAATTCTCGTCACTTATAAATGACAAAAATCAATTCTCGTCACTTATAAGTGACAAAAATCAATTCTCGTCACTTATAAGTGATGGAAATCAATTCTCGTCACTTATAAGTGATGGAAATCAATTCTCGTCACTTATAAGTGACAGAAATCAATTCTCGTCACTTATAAGTGACAAAAATCAATTCTCGTCACTTATAAGTGACAGAAATCAATTCTCGTCACTTATAAGTGACAGAAATCAATTTTCGTCACTTATAAGTGACAGAAATACATTCTCGTCACTTATAAATGACAAAAATCAATTCTCGTCACTTATGAATGACAAAAATCAATTCTCGTCACTTATAAGTGATGGAAATCAATTCTCGTCACTTATAAGTGATGGAAATCAATTCTCGTCACTTATAAGTGACAGAAATCAATTCTCGTCACTTATAAGTGACAAAAATCAATTCTCGTCACTTATAAGTGACAGAAATCAATTTTCGTCACTTATAAGTGACAGAAATCAATTTTCGTCACTTATAAATGACAGAAATCCATTCTCGTCACTTATAAGTGATGGAAATCAATTCTCGTCACTTATAAGTGATGGAAATCAATTCTCGTCACTTATAAGTGATGGAAATCAATTCTCGTCACTTATAAGTGACAGAAATCAATTCTCGTCACTTCTAAGTGACAGAAATCAATTCTCGTCGCTTATAAGTGACAGAAATCAATTCTCGTCACTTATAAGTGACAGAAATCAATTCTCGTCACTTATAAGTGACAAAAATCAATTCTCGTCACTTATAAGTGACAGAAATCAATTCTCGTCACTTATAAGTGACAGAAATCAATTTTCGTCACTTATAAGTGACAGAAATCAATTCTCGTCACTTATAAGTGACAAAAATCAATTCTCGTCACTTATGAGTGACAGAAATCAATTCTTGTCACTTATAAGTGACAGAAATCCATTCTCGTCACTTATAAGTGATGGAAATCAATTCTCGTCACTTATGAGTGATGGAAATCAATTCTCGTCACTTATAAGTGATGGAAATCAATTCTCGTGACTTATAAGTGACAGAAATCAATTCTCGTCACTTATAAGTGACAGAAATCAATTCTCGTCACTTATAAGTGACAGAAATCCATTCTCGTCACTTATAAGTGATGGAAATCAATTCTCGTCACTTATAAGTGATGGAAATCAATTCTCGTCACTTATAAGTGATGGAAATCAATTCTCGTCCTTTATAAGTGACAGAAATCAATTCTCGTCACTTATAAGTGACAGAAATCAATTCTCGTCACTTATAAGTGATGGAAATCAATTCTCGTCACTTATAAGTGACAGAAATCAATTCTCGTCACTTATAAATGACAAAAATCAATTCTCGTCACTTATAAGTGACAAAAATCAATTCTCGTCACTTATAAGTGATGGAAATCAATTCTCGTCACTTATAAGTGACAGAAATCAATTCTCGTCACTTATAAGTGACAGAAATCAATTCTCGTCACTTATAAGTGATGGAAATCAATTCTCGTCACTTATAAGTGATGGAAATCAATTCTCGTCACTTATAAGTGACAGAAATCAATTCTCGTCATTTATAAGTGACAGAAATCCATTCTCGTCACTTATAAGTGATGGAAATCAATTCTCGTCACTTATAAGTGACAGAAATCAATTCTCGTCACTTATAAGTGACAGAAATCAATTCTCGTCACTTATAAGTGATGGAAATCAATTCTCGTCACTTATAAGTGATGGAAATCAATTCTCGTCACTTATAAGTGATGGAAATCAATTCTCGTCACTTATAAGTGACAGAAATCAATTCTCGTCACTTATAAGTGACAGAAATCAATTCTCGTCACTTATAAGTGATGGAAATCAATTCTCGTCACTTATAAGTGACAGAAATCAATTCTCGTCACTTATAAATGACAAAAATCAATTCTCGTCACTTATAAGTGACAAAAATCAATTCTCGTCACTTATAAGTGATGGAAATCAATTCTCGTCACTTATAAGTGACAGAAATCAATTCTCGTCACTTATAAGTGACAGAAATCAATTCTCGTCACTTATAAGTGATGGAAATCAATTCTCGTCACTTATAAGTGATGGAAATCAATTCTCGTGACTTATAAGTGACAGAAATCAATTCTCGTCACTTATAAGTGACAGAAATCAATTCTCGTCACTTATAAGTGACAGAAATCCATTCTCGTCACTTATAAGTGATGGAAATCAATTCTCGTCACTTATAAGTGATGGAAATCAATTCTCGTCACTTATAAGTGATGGAAATCAATTCTCGTCACTTATAAGTGACAGAAATCAATTCTCGTCACTTATAAGTGACAGAAATCAATTCTCGTCACTTATAAGTGATGGAAATCAATTCTCGTCACTTATAAGTGACAGAAATCAATTCTCGTCACTTATAAATGACAAAAATCAATTCTCGTCACTTATAAGTGACAAAAATCAATTCTCGTCACTTATAAGTGATGGAAATCAATTCTCGTCACTTATAAGTGACAGAAATCAATTCTCGTCACTTATAAGTGACAGAAATCAATTCTCGTCACTTATAAGTGATGGAAATCAATTCTCGTCACTTATAAGTGATGGAAATCAATTCTCGTCACTTATAAGTGACAGAAATCAATTCTCGTCATTTATAAGTGACAGAAATCCATTCTCGTCACTTATAAGTGATGGAAATCAATTCTCGTCACTTATAAGTGACAGAAATCAATTCTCGTCACTTATAAGTGACAGAAATCAATTCTCGTCACTTATAAGTGATGGAAATCAATTCTCGTCACTTATAAGTGATGGAAATCAATTCTCGTCACTTATAAGTGACAGAAATCAATTCTCGTCACTTATAAGTGACAGAAATCAATTCTCGTCACTTGTAAGTGACAGAAATCCATTCTCGTCACTTATAAGTGATGGAAATCAATTCTCGTCACTTATAAGTGACAGAAATCAATTCTCGTCACTTATAAGTGACAGCAATCAATTCTCGTCACTTATAAGTGACAGAAATCCATTCTCGTCACTTATAAGTGATGGAAATCGATTCTCGTCACTTATAAGTGATGGAAATCAATTCTCGTCACTTATAAGTGACAGAAATCAATTCTCGTCACTTATAAATGACAAAAATCAATTCTCGTCACTTATAAGTGACAAAAATCAATTCTCGTCACTTATAAGTGATGGAAATCAATTCTCGTCACTTATAAGTGATGGAAATCAATTCTCGTCACTTATAAGTGACAGAAATCAATTCTCGTCACTTATAAGTGACAAAAATCAATTCTCGTCACTTATAAGTGACAGAAATCAATTCTCGTCACTTATAAGTCACAGAAATCAATTCTCGTCATTTATAAGTGACAGAAATCCATTCTCGTCACTTATAAGTGATGGAAATCAATTCTCGTCACTTATAAGTGCTAGAAATCAATTCTCGTCACTTATAAGTGACAGAAATCAATTCTCGTCACTTATAAGTGACAGAAATCCATTCTCGTCACTTATAAGTGACAGAAATCCATTCTCGTCACTTATAAGTGATGGAAATCGATTCTCGTCACTTATAAGTGACAGAAATCAATTCTCGTCACTTATAAGTGACAGAAATCCATTCTCGTCACTTATAAGTGACAGAAATCCATTCTCGTCACTTATAAGTGATGGAAATCGATTCTCGTCACTTATAAGTGATGGAAATCAATTCTCGTCACTTATAAGTGATGGAAATCAATTCTCGTCACTTTTAAGTGACAGAAATCAATTCTCGTCACTTATAAGTGACAGAAATCAATTCTCGTCACTTGTAAGTGACAGAAATCCATTCTCGTCACTTATAAGTGATGGAAATCAATTCTCGTCACTTATAAGTGACAGAAATCAATTCTCGTCACTTATAAGTGACAGAAATCAATTCTCGTCACTTATAAGTGACAGAAATCAATTCTCGTCACTTGTAAGTGACAGAAATCCATTCTCGTCACTTATAAGTGATGGAAATCAATTCTCGTCACTTATAAGTGACAGAAATCAATTCTCGTCACTTATAAGTGACAGAAATCAATTCTCGTCACTTATAAGTGACAGAAATCCATTCTCGTCACTTATAAGTGACAGAAATCCATTCTCGTCACTTATAAGTGATGGAAATCGATTCTCGTCACTTATAAGTGATGGAAATCAATTCTCGTCACTTATAAGTGATGGAAATCAATTCTCGTCACTTTTAAGTGACAGAAATCAATTCTCGTCACTTATAAGTGACAGAAATCAATTCTCGT
>OZ012613.1:15613292-15714732 GCA_963942555.1 Aleiodes leptofemur
ACAGAAATCAATTCTCGTCACTTATAAGTGACAGAAATCCATTCTCGTCACTTATAAGTGACAGAAATCAATTCTCGTCTCTTATAAGTGACAGAAATCAATTCTCGTCACTTATAAGTGACAGAAATCAATTCTCGTCACTTATAAGTGACAGAAATCAATTCTCGTCACTTATAAGTGACAAAAATCAATTCTCGTCACTTATAAGTGATGGAAATCAATTCTCGTCACTTTTAAGTGATGGAAATCAATTCTCGTCACTTATAAGTGACAGAAATCAATTCTCGTCACTTATAAGTGACAGAAATCAATTCTCGTCACTCATAAGTGACAGAAATCCATTCTCGTCACTTATAAGTGATGGAAATCAATTCTCGTCACTTATAAGTGACAGAAATCAATTCTCGTCACTTATAAGTGACAGAAATCAATTCTCGTCACTTGTAAGTGACAGAAATCCATTCTCGTCACTTATAAGTGATGGAAATCAATTCTCGTCACTTATAAGTGATGGAAATCAATTCTCGTCACTTATAAGTGATGGAAATCAATTCTCGTCACTTATAAGTGATGGAAATCAATTCTCGTCACTTATAAGTGACAAAAATCAATTCTCGTCACTTATAAGTGACAGAAATCAATTCTCGTCACTTATAAGTGACAGAAATCCATTCTCGTCACTTATAAGTGATGGAAATCGATTCTCGTCACTTATAAGTGACAGAAATCCATTCTCGTCACTTATAAGTGATGGAAATCGATTCTCGTCACTTATAAGTGACAGAAATCAATTCTCGTCACTTATAAGTGACAGAAATCCATTCTCGTCACTTATAAGTGACAGAAATCCATTCTCGTCACTTATAAGTGATGGAAATCGATTCTCGTCACTTATAAGTGATGGAAATCAATTCTCGTCACTTATAAGTGACAGAAATCAATTCTCGTCACTTATAAATGACAAAAATCAATTCTCGTCACTTATAAGTGACAAAAATCAATTCTCGTCACTTATAAGTGATGGAAATCAATTCTCGTCACTTATAAGTGATGGAAATCAATTCTCGTCACTTATAAGTGACAGAAATCAATTCTCGTCACTTATAAGTGACAAAAATCAATTCTCGTCACTTATAAGTGACAGAAATCAATTCTCGTCACTTATAAGTGACAGAAATCCATTCTCGTCACTCATAAGTGATGGAAATCGATTCTCGTCACTTATAAGTGATGGAAATCAATTCTCGTCACTTATAAGTGACAGAAATCAATTCTCGTCACTTATAAGTGACAGAAATCAATTCTCGTCACTTATAAGTGACAGAAATCAATTCTCGTCACTTGTAAGTGACAGAAATCCATTCTCGTCACTTATAAGTGATGGAAATCAATTCTCGTCACTTATAAGTGACAGAAATCAATTCTCGTCACTTATAAGTGACAGAAATCAATTCTCGTCACTTATAAGTGACAGAAATCGATTCTCGTCACTTATAAGTGATGGAAATCGATTCTCGTCACTTATAAGTGATGGAAATCAATTCTCGTCACTTATAAGTGACAGAAATCAATTCTCGTCGCTTATAAATGACAAAAATCAATTCTCGTCACTTATAAGTGACAAAAATCAATTCTCGTCACTTATAAGTGATGGAAATCAATTCTCGTCACTTATAAGTGATGGAAATCAATTCTCGTCACTTATAAGTGACAGAAATCAATTCTCGTCACTTATAAGTGACAAAAATCAATTCTCGTCACTTATAAGTGACAGAAATCAATTCTCGTCACTTATAAGTGACAGAAATCAATTTTCGTCACTTATAAGTGATGGAAATCAATTCTCGTCACTTATAAGTGACAGAAATCAATTCTCGTCACTTATAAGTGATGGAAATCAATTCTCGTCACTTATAAGTGACAGAAATCAATTCTCGTCACTTATAAGTGACAAAAATCAATTCTCGTCACTTATAAGTGACAGAAATCAATTCTCGTCACTTATAAGTGACAGAAATCAATTTTCGTCACTTATAAGTGATGGAAATCAATTCTCGTCACTTATAAGTGACAGAAATCAATTCTCGTCACTTATAAATGATGGAAATCAATTCTCGTCACTTATAAGTGACAGAAATCAATTCTCGTCACTTATAAGTGACAGAAATCAATTCTCGTCACTTATAAGTGACAGAAATCCATTCTCGTCACTTATAAGTGATGGAAATCGATTCTCGTCACTTATAAGTGATGAAAATCAATTCTCGTCACTTATAAGTGACAGAAATCAATTCTCGTCACTTATAAATGACAAAAATCAATTCTCGTCACTTATAAGTGACAAAAATCAATTCTCGTCACTTATAAGTGATGGAAATCAATTTTCGTCACTTATAAGTGATGGAAATCGATTCTCGTCACTTATAAGTGATGGAAATCAATTCTCGTCACTTATAAGTGACAGAAATCAATTCTCGTCACTTATAAATGACAAAAATCAATTCTCGTCACTTATAAGTGACAAAAATCAATTCTCGTCACTTATAAGTGATGGAAATCAATTCTCGTCACTTATAAGTGATGGAAATCAATTCTCGTCACTTATAAGTGACAGAAATCAATTCTCGTCACTTATAAGTGACAAAAATCAATTCTCGTCACTTATAAGTGACAGAAATCAATTCTCGTCACTTATAAGTGACAGAAATCAATTTTCGTCACTTATAAGTGACAGAAATCAATTCTCGTCACTTATAAATGACAAAAATCAATTCTCGTCACTTATAAGTGACAAAAATCAATTCTCGTCACTTATAAGTGATGGAAATCAATTTTCGTCACTTATAAGTGATGGAAATCGATTCTCGTCACTTATAAGTGATGGAAATCAATTCTCGTCACTTATAAGTGACAGAAATCAATTCTCGTCACTTATAAATGACAAAAATCAATTCTCGTCACTTATAAGTGACAAAAATCAATTCTCGTCACTTATAAGTGCTAAAAATCAATTCTCGTCACTTATAAGTGATGGAAATCAATTCTCGTCACTTATAAGTGATGGAAATCAATTCTCGTCACTTATAAGTGACAGAAATCAATTCTCGTCACTTATAAGTGACAAAAATCAATTCTCGTCACTTATAAGTGACAGAAATCAATTTTCGTCACTTATAAGTGACAGAAATCAATTTTCGTCACTTATAAATGACAGAAATCCATTCTCGTCACTTATAAGTGATGGAAATCAATTCTCGTCACTTATAAGTGATGGAAATCAATTCTCGTCACTTATAAGTGATGGAAATCAATTCTCGTCACTTATAAGTGACAGAAATCAATTCTCGTCACTTATAAGTGACAAAAATCAATTCTCGTCACTTATAAGTGACAGAAATCAATTTTCGTCACTTATAAGTGACAGAAATCAATTTTCGTCACTTATAAATGACAGAAATCCATTCTCGTCACTTATAAGTGATGGAAATCAATTCTCGTCACTTATAAGTGACAGAAATCAATTCTCGTCGCTTATAAGTGACAGAAATCAATTCTCGTCACTTATAAGTGACAGAAATCAATTCTCGTCACTTATAAGTGACAAAAATCAATTCTCGTCACTTATAAGTGACAGAAATCAATTCTCGTCACTTATAAGTGACAGAAATCAATTTTCGTCACTTATAAGTGATAGAAATCAATTCTCGTCACTTATAAGTGACAAAAATCAATTCTCGTCACTTATGAGTGACAGAAATCAATTCTCGTCACTTATAAGTGACAGAAATCAATTTTCGTCACTTATAAGTGACAGAAATCAATTTTCGTCACTTATAAATGACAGAAATCCATTCTCGTCACTTATAAGTGATGGAAATCAATTCTCGTCACTTATAAGTGACAGAAATCAATTCTCGTCGCTTATAAGTGACAGAAATCAATTCTCGTCACTTATAAGTGACAGAAATCAATTCTCGTCACTTATAAGTGACAAAAATCAATTCTCGTCACTTATAAGTGACAGAAATCAATTCTCGTCACTTATAAGTGACAGAAATCAATTTTCGTCACTTATAAGTGACAGAAATCAATTCTCGTCACTTATAAGTGACAAAAATCAATTCTCGTCACTTATGAGTGACAGAAATCAATTCTCGTCACTTATAAGTGACAGAAATCAATTCTCGTCACTTATAAGTGATGGAAATCAATTCTCGTCACTTATGAGTGATGGAAATCAATTCTCGTCACTTATAAGTGATGGAAATCAATTCTCGTCACTTATAAGTGATGGAAATGAATTCTCGTCACTTATAAGTGACAGAAATCAATTCTCGTCACTTATAAGTGATGGAAATCAATTCTCGTCACTTATAAGTGATGGAAATCAATTCTCGTCACTTATAAGTGATGGAAATCAATTCTCGTCACTTATAAGTGATGGAAATCAATTCTCGTCACTTATAAGTGATGGAAATCAATTCTCGTCACTTATAAGTGATGGAAATGAATTCTCGTCACTTATAAGTGACAGAAATCAATTCTCGTCACTTATAAGTGACAGAAATCAATTCTCGTCACTTATAAGTGACAGAAATCCATTCTCGTCACTTATAAGTGATGGAAATCAATTCTCGTCACTTATAAGTGATGGAAATCAATTCTCGTCACTTATAAGTGACAGAAATCAATTCTCGTCACTTATAAGTGATGGAAATCAATTCTCGTCACTTATAAGTGATGGAAATCAATTCTCGTCACTTATAAGTGATGGAAATCAATTCTCGTCACTTATAAGTGACAGAAATCAATTCTCGTCACTTATAAGTGACAGAAATCAATTCTCGTCACTTATAAGTGATGGAAATCAATTCTCGTCACTTATAAGTGACAGAAATCATTTCTCGTCACTTCTAAGTGACAGAAATCAATTCTCGTCACTTATAAGTGACAGAAATCAATTCTCGTCACTTATAAGTGACAAAAATCAATTCTCGTCACTTATAAGTGACAAAAATCAATTCTCGTCACTTATGAGTGACAGAAATCAATTCTCGTCACTTATAAGTGACAGAAATCCATTCTCGTCACTTATAAGTGATGGAAATCAATTCTCGTCACTTATGAGTGACAGAAATCAATTCTCGTCACTTATAAGTGACAGAAATCCATTCTCGTCACTTATAAGTGATGGAAATCAATTCTCGTCACTTATGAGTGATGGAAATCAATTCTCGTCACTTATAAGTGATGGAAATCAATTCTCGTCACTTATAAGTGACAGAAATCAATTCTCGTCACTTATAAGTGACAGAAATCAATTCTCGTCACTTATAAGTGACAGAAATCCATTCTCGTCACTTATAAGTGATGGAAATCAATTCTCGTCACTTATAAGTGATGGAAATGAATTCTCGTCACTTATAAGTGATGGAAATCAATTCTCGTCACTTATAAGTGATGGAAATGAATTCTCGTCACTTATAAGTGACAGAAATCAATTTTCGTCACTTATAAGTGATGGAAATCAATTCTCGTCACTTATAAGTGACAGAAATCAATTCTCGTCACTTATAAGTGACAGAAATCCATTCTCGTCACTTATAAGTGATGGAAATCGATTCTCGTCACTTATAAGTGATGGAAATCAATTCTCGTCACTTATAAGTGACAGAAATCAATTCTCGTCACTTATAAGTGACAGAAATCAATTCTCGTCACTTATAAGTGACAGAAATCAATTCTCGTCACTTGTAAGTGACAGAAATCCATTCTCGTCACTTATAAGTGATGGAAATCAATTCTCGTCACTTATAAGTGACAGAAATCAATTCTCGTCACTTATAAGTGACAGAAATCAATTCTCGTCACTTATAAGTGACAGAAATCCATTCTCGTCACTTATAAGTGACAGAAATCCATTCTCGTCACTTATAAGTGATGGAAATCGATTCTCGTCACTTATAAGTGACAGAAATCAATTCTCGTCACTTATAAGTGACAGAAATCCATTCTCGTCACTTATAAGTGACAGAAATCCATTCTCGTCACTTATAAGTGATGGAAATCGATTCTCGTCACTTATAAGTGACAGAAATCCATTCTCGTCACTTATAAGTGATGGAAATCGATTCTCGTCACTTATAAGTGATGGAAATCAATTCTCGTCACTTATAAGTGATGGAAATCAATTCTCGTCACTTATAAGTGACAGAAATCAATTCTCGTCACTCATAAGTGACAGAAATCCATTCTCGTCACTTATAAGTGATGGAAATCAATTCTCGTCACTTATAAGTGACAGAAATCAATTCTCGTCACTTATAAGTGACAGAAATCAATTCTCGTCACTTATAAGTGACAGAAATCAATTCTCGTCACTTATAAGTGACAGAAATCAATTCTCGTCACTTATAAGTGACAGAAATCAATTCTCGTCACTTATAAGTGACAGAAATCAATTCTCGTCACTTATAAGTGACAGAAATCCATTCTCGTCACTTATAAGTGATGGAAATCGATTCTCGTCACTTATAAGTGATGGAAATCAATTCTCGTCACTTATAAGTGACAGAAATCAATTCTCGTCACTTATAAGTGACAGAAATCAATTCTCGTCACTTATAAGTGACAGAAATCAATTCTCGTCACTTATAAGTGACAGAAATCAATTCTCGTCACTTATAAGTGACAGAAATCAATTCTCGTCACTTATAAGTGATGGAAATCAATTCTCGTCACTTATAAGTGACAGAAATCCATTCTCGTCACTTATAAGTGACAGAAATCCATTCTCGTCACTTATAAGTGATGAAATCGATTCTCGTCACTTATAAGTGACAGAAATCAATTCTCGTCACTTATAAGTGACAGAAATCAATTCTCGTCACTTATAAGTGACAGAAATCAATTTTCGTCACTTATAAATGACAGAAATCCATTCTCGTCACTTATAAGTGATGGAAATCAATTCTCGTCACTTATAAGTGACAGAAATCAATTCTCGTCGACTTATAAGTGACAGAAATCAATTCTCGTCACTTATAAGTGACAGAAATCAATTCTCGTCACTTATAAGTGACAAAAATCAATTCTCGTCACTTATAAGTGACAGAAATCAATTCTCGTCACTTATAAGTGACAGAAATCAATTTTCGTCACTTATAAGTGACAGAAATCAATTCTCGTCACTTATAAGTGACAAAAATCAATTCTCGTCACTTATGAGTGACAGAAATCAATTCTCGTCACTTATAAGTGACAGAAATCAATTTTCGTCACTTATAAGTGACAGAAATCAATTTTCGTCACTTATAAATGACAGAAATCCATTCTCGTCACTTATAAGTGATGGAAATCAATTCTCGTCACTTATAAGTGACAGAAATCAATTCTCGTCGCTTATAAGTGACAGAAATCAATTCTCGTCACTTATAAGTGACAGAAATCAATTCTCGTCACTTATAAGTGACAAAAATCAATTCTCGTCACTTATAAGTGACAGAAATCAATTCTCGTCACTTATAAGTGACAGAAATCAATTTTCGTCACTTATAAGTGACAGAAATCAATTCTCGTCACTTATAAGTGACAAAAATCAATTCTCGTCACTTATGAGTGACAGAAATCAATTCTCGTCACTTATAAGTGACAGAAATCAATTCTCGTCACTTATAAGTGATGGAAATCAATTCTCGTCACTTATGAGTGATGGAAATCAATTCTCGTCACTTATAAGTGATGGAAATCAATTCTCGTCACTTATAAGTGATGGAAATGAATTCTCGTCACTTATAAGTGACAGAAATCAATTCTCGTCACTTATAAGTGATGGAAATCAATTCTCGTCACTTATAAGTGATGGAAATCAATTCTCGTCACTTATAAGTGATGGAAATCAATTCTCGTCACTTATAAGTGATGGAAATCAATTCTCGTCACTTATAAGTGATGGAAATCAATTCTCGTCACTTATAAGTGATGGAAATGAATTCTCGTCACTTATAAGTGACAGAAATCAATTCTCGTCACTTATAAGTGACAGAAATCAATTCTCGTCACTTATAAGTGACAGAAATCCATTCTCGTCACTTATAAGTGATGGAAATCAATTCTCGTCACTTATAAGTGATGGAAATCAATTCTCGTCACTTATAAGTGACAGAAATCAATTCTCGTCACTTATAAGTGATGGAAATCAATTCTCGTCACTTATAAGTGATGGAAATCAATTCTCGTCACTTATAAGTGATGGAAATCAATTCTCGTCACTTATAAGTGACAGAAATCAATTCTCGTCACTTATAAGTGACAGAAATCAATTCTCGTCACTTATAAGTGATGGAAATCAATTCTCGTCACTTATAAGTGACAGAAATCATTTCTCGTCACTTCTAAGTGACAGAAATCAATTCTCGTCACTTATAAGTGACAGAAATCAATTCTCGTCACTTCTAAGTGACAGAAATCAATTTTCGTCACTTATAAGTGACAGAAATCAATTCTCGTCACTTATAAGTGACAAAAATCAATTCTCGTCACTTATGAGTGACAGAAATCAATTCTCGTCACTTATAAGTGACAGAAATCAATTCTCGTCACTTATAAGTGATGGAAATCAATTCTCGTCACTTATGAGTGATGGAAATCAATTCTCGTCACTTATAAGTGATGGAAATCAATTCTCGTCACTTATAAGTGATGGAAATGAATTCTCGTCACTTATAAGTGACAGAAATCAATTCTCGTCACTTATAAGTGATGGAAATCAATTCTCGTCACTTATGAGTGACAGAAATCAATTCTCGTCACTTATAAGTGACAGAAATCCATTCTCGTCACTTATAAGTGATGGAAATCAATTCTCGTCACTTATGAGTGATGGAAATCAATTCTCGTCACTTATAAGTGATGGAAATCAATTCTCGTCACTTATAAGTGACAGAAATCAATTCTCGTCACTTATAAGTGACAGAAATCAATTCTCGTCACTTATAAGTGACAGAAATCCATTCTCGTCACTTATAAGTGATGGAAATCAATTCTCGTCACTTATAAGTGATGGAAATGAATTCTCGTCACTTATAAGTGATGGAAATCAATTCTCGTCACTTATAAGTGATGGAAATGAATTCTCGTCACTTATAAGTGACAGAAATCAATTTTCGTCACTTATAAGTGATGGAAATCAATTCTCGTCACTTATAAGTGACAGAAATCAATTCTCGTCACTTATAAGTGACAGAAATCCATTCTCGTCACTTATAAGTGATGGAAATCGATTCTCGTCACTTATAAGTGATGGAAATCAATTCTCGTCACTTATAAGTGACAGAAATCAATTCTCGTCACTTATAAGTGACAGAAATCAATTCTCGTCACTTATAAGTGACAGAAATCAATTCTCGTCACTTGTAAGTGACAGAAATCCATTCTCGTCACTTATAAGTGATGGAAATCAATTCTCGTCACTTATAAGTGACAGAAATCAATTCTCGTCACTTATAAGTGACAGAAATCAATTCTCGTCACTTATAAGTGACAGAAATCCATTCTCGTCACTTATAAGTGACAGAAATCCATTCTCGTCACTTATAAGTGATGGAAATCGATTCTCGTCACTTATAAGTGACAGAAATCAATTCTCGTCACTTATAAGTGACAGAAATCCATTCTCGTCACTTATAAGTGACAGAAATCCATTCTCGTCACTTATAAGTGATGGAAATCGATTCTCGTCACTTATAAGTGACAGAAATCCATTCTCGTCACTTATAAGTGATGGAAATCGATTCTCGTCACTTATAAGTGATGGAAATCAATTCTCGTCACTTATAAGTGATGGAAATCAATTCTCGTCACTTATAAGTGACAGAAATCAATTCTCGTCACTCATAAGTGACAGAAATCCATTCTCGTCACTTATAAGTGATGGAAATCAATTCTCGTCACTTATAAGTGACAGAAATCAATTCTCGTCACTTATAAGTGACAGAAATCAATTCTCGTCACTTATAAGTGACAGAAATCAATTCTCGTCACTTATAAGTGACAGAAATCAATTCTCGTCACTTATAAGTGACAGAAATCAATTCTCGTCACTTATAAGTGACAGAAATCAATTCTCGTCACTTATAAGTGACAGAAATCCATTCTCGTCACTTATAAGTGATGGAAATCGATTCTCGTCACTTATAAGTGATGGAAATCAATTCTCGTCACTTATAAGTGACAGAAATCAATTCTCGTCACTTATAAGTGACAGAAATCAATTCTCGTCACTTATAAGTGACAGAAATCAATTCTCGTCACTTATAAGTGACAGAAATCAATTCTCGTCACTTATAAGTGACAGAAATCAATTCTCGTCACTTATAAGTGATGGAAATCAATTCTCGTCACTTATAAGTGACAGAAATCCATTCTCGTCACTTATAAGTGACAGAAATCCATTCTCGTCACTTATAAGTGATGGAAATCGATTCTCGTCACTTATAAGTGACAGAAATCAATTCTCGTCACTTATAAGTGACAGAAATCCATTCTCGTCACTTATAAGTGACAGAAATCCATTCTCGTCACTTATAAGTGACAGAAATCCATTCTCGTCACTTATAAGTGACAGAAATCCATTCTCGTCACTTATAAGTGACAGAAATCCATTCTCGTCACTTATAAGTGACAGAAATCCATTCTCGTCACTTATAAGTGATGGAAATCGATTCTCGTCACTTATAAGTGATGGAAATCAATTCTCGTCACTTATAAGTGATGGAAATCAATTCTCGTCACTTTTAAGTGACAGAAATCAATTCTCGTCACTTATAAGTGACAGAAATCAATTCTCGTCACTTGTAAGTGACAGAAATCCATTCTCGTCACTTATAAGTGACAGAAATCAATTCTCGTCACTTGTAAGTGACAGAAATCCATTCTCGTCACTTATAAGTGATGGAAATCAATTCTCGTCACTTATAAGTGACAGAAATCAATTCTCGTCACTTATAAGTGACAGAAATCAATTCTCGTCACTTATAAGTGACAGAAATCAATTCTCGTCACTTGTAAGTGACAGAAATCCATTCTCGTCACTTATAAGTGATGGAAATCAATTCTCGTCACTTATAAGTGACAGAAATCAATTCTCGTCACTTATAAGTGACAGAAATCAATTCTCGTCACTTATAAGTGACAGAAATCCATTCTCGTCACTTATAAGTGACAGAAATCCATTCTCGTCACTTATAAGTGATGGAAATCGATTCTCGTCACTTATAAGTGATGGAAATCAATTCTCGTCACTTATAAGTGATGGAAATCAATTCTCGTCACTTTTAAGTGACAGAAATCAATTCTCGTCACTTATAAGTGACAGAAATCAATTCTCGTCACTTGTAAGTGACAGAAATCCATTCTCGTCACTTATAAGTGATGGAAATCAATTCTCGTCACTTATAAGTGACAGAAATCAATTCTCGTCACTTGTAAGTGACAGAAATCCATTCTCGTCACTTATAAGTGATGGAAATCAATTCTCGTCACTTATAAGTGACAGAAATCAATTCTCGTCACTTATAAGTGACAGAAATCAATTCTCGTCACTTATAAGTGACAGAAATCCATTCTCGTCACTTATAAGTGACAGAAATCCATTCTCGTCACTTATAAGTGATGGAAATCGATTCTCGTCACTTATAAGTGACAGAAATCAATTCTCGTCACTTATAAGTGACAGAAATCCATTCTCGTCACTTATAAGTGACAGAAATCCATTCTCGTCACTTATAAGTGATGGAAATCGATTCTCGTCACTTATAAGTGATGGAAATCAATTCTCGTCACTTATAAGTGACAGAAATCAATTCTCGTCACTTATAAATGACAAAAATCAATTCTCGTCACTTATAAGTGACAAAAATCAATTCTCGTCACTTATAAGTGATGGAAATCAATTCTCGTCACTTATAAGTGACAGAAATCAATTCTCGTCACTTCTAAGTGACAGAAATCAATTCTCGTCGCTTATAAGTGATAGAAATCAATTCTCGTCACTTATAAGTGACAGAAATCAATTCTCGTCACTTATAAGTGACAAAAATCAATTCTCGTCACTTATAAGTGACAGAAATCAATTCTCGTCACTTATAAGTGACAGAAATCAATTTTCGTCACTTATAAGTGACAGAAATCAATTCTCGTCACTTATAAGTGACAAAAATCAATTCTCGTCACTTATGAGTGACAGAAATCAATTCTCGTCACTTATAAGTGACAGAAATCCATTCTCGTCACTTATAAGTGATGGAAATCAATTCTCGTCACTTATGAGTGATGGAAATCAATTCTCGTCACTTATAAGTGATGGAAATCAATTCTCGTGACTTATAAGTGACAGAAATCAATTCTCGTCACTTATAAGTGACAGAAATCAATTCTCGTCACTTATAAGTGACAGAAATCCATTCTCGTCACTTATAAGTGATGGAAATCAATTCTCGTCACTTATAAGTGATGGAAATCAATTCTCGTCACTTATAAGTGATGGAAATCAATTCTCGTCACTTATTAGTGACAGAAATCAATTCTCGTCACTTATAAGTGACAGAAATCCATTCTCGTCACTTATAAGTGATGGATATCAATTCTCGTCACTTATAAGTGACAGAAATCAATTCTCGTCACTTATAAGTGACAGAAATCAATTTTCGTCACTTATAAATGACAGAAATCCATTCTCGTCACTTATAAGTGATGGAAATCAATTCTCGTCACTAATAAGTGATGGAAATCAATTCTCGTCACTTATAAGTGATGGAAATCAATTCTCGTCACTTATAAGTGATGGAAATCAATTCTCGTCACTTATAAGTGACAGAAATCAATTCTCGTCACTTCTAAGTGACAGAAATCAATTCTCGTCGCTTATAAGTGACAGAAATCAATTCTCGTCACTTATAAGTGACAGAAATCAATTCTCGTCACTTATAAGTGACAAAAATCAATTCTCGTCACTTATAAGTGACAGAAATCAATTCTCGTCACTTATAAGTGACAGAAATCAATTTTCGTCACTTATAAGTGACAGAAATCAATTCTCGTCACTTATAAGTGACAAAAATCAATTCTCGTCACTTATGAGTGACAGAAATCAATTCTCGTCACTTATAAGTGACAGAAATCCATTCTCGTCACTTATAAGTGATGGAAATCAATTCTCGTCACTTATGAGTGATGGAAATCAATTCTCGTCACTTATAAGTGATGGAAATCAATTCTCGTGACTTATAAGTGACAGAAATCAATTCTCGTCACTTATAAGTGACAGAAATCAATTCTCGTCACTTATAAGTGACAGAAATCCATTCTCGTCACTTATAAGTGATGGAAATCAATTCTCGTCACTTATAAGTGATGGAAATCAATTCTCGTCACTTATAAGTGATGGAAATGAATTCTCGTCACTGATAAGTGACAGAAATCAATTCTCGTCACTTATAAGTGATGGAAATCAATTCTCGTCACTTATAAGTGATGGAAATCAATTCTCGTCACTTATAAGTGACAGAAATCAATTCTCGTCACTTATAAGTGACAGAAATCAATTCTCGTCATTTATAAGTGACAGAAATCCATTCTCGTCACTTATAAGTGATGGAAATCAATTCTCGTCACTTATAAGTGACAGAAATCAATTCTCGTCACTTATAAGTGACAGAAATCAATTCTCGTCACTTGTAAGTGACAGAAATCCATTCTCGTCACTTATAAGTGATGGAAATCAATTCTCGTCACTTATAAGTGACAGAAATCAATTCTCGTCACTTATAAGTGACAGAAATCAATTCTCGTCACTTATAAGTGACAGAAATCCATTCTCGTCACTTATAAGTGATGGAAATCGATTCTCGTCACTTATAAGTGATGGAAATCAATTCTCGTCACTTATAAGTGACAGAAATCAATTCTCGTCACTTATAAATGACAAAAATCAATTCTCGTCACTTATAAGTGACAAAAATCAATTCTCGTCACTTATAAGTGATGGAAATCAATTCTCGTCACTTATAAGTGATGGAAATCAATTCTCGTCACTTATAAGTGACAGAAATCAATTCTCGTCACTTATAAGTGACAAAAATCAATTCTCGTCACTTATAAGTGACAGAAATCAATTCTCGTCACTTATAAGTGACAGAAATCAATTCTCGTCATTTATAAGTGACAGAAATCCATTCTCGTCACTTATAAGTGATGGAAATCAATTCTCGTCACTTATAAGTGACAGAAATCAATTCTCGTCACTTATAAGTGACAGAAATCAATTCTCGTCACTTATAAGTGACAGAAATCCATTCTCGTCACTTATAAGTGATGGAAATCGATTCTCGTCACTTATAAGTGATGAAAATCAATTCTCGTCACTTATAAGTGACAGAAATCAATTCTCGTCACTTATAAATGACAAAAATCAATTCTCGTCACTTATAAGTGACAAAAATCAATTCTCGTCACTTATAAGTGATGGAAATCAATTTTCGTCACTTATAAGTGATGGAAATCGATTTTCGTCACTTATAAGTGATGGAAATCAATTCTCGTCACTTATAAGTGACAGAAATCAATTCTCGTCACTTATAAATGACAAAAATCAATTCTCGTCACTTATAAGTGACAAAAATCAATTCTCGTCACTTATAAGTGATGGAAATCAATTCTCGTCACTTATAAGTGATGGAAATCAATTCTCGTCACTTATAAGTGACAGAAATCAATTCTCGTCACTTATAAGTGACAAAAATCAATTCTCGTCACTTATAAGTGACAGAAATCAATTCTCGTCACTTATAAGTGACAGAAATCAATTTTCGTCACTTATAAGTGACAGAAATCAATTCTCGTCACTTATAAATGACAAAAATCAATTCTCGTCACTTATAAGTGACAGAAATCCATTCTCATCACTTATAAGTGATGGAAATCGATTCTCGTCACTTATAAGTGATGGAAATCAATTCTCGTCACTTATAAGTGACAGAAATCAATTCTCGTCACTTATAAGTGACAGAAATCAATTCTCGTCACTTATAAGTGACAGAAATCAATTCTCGTCACTTATAAGTGACAGAAATCAATTCTCGTCACTTATAAGTGACAGAAATCAATTCTCGTCACTTATAAGTGATGGAAATCAATTCTCGTCACTTATAAGTGACAGAAATCAATTCTCGTCACTTATAAGTGACAGAAATCAATTCTCGTCACTTATAAGTGACAGAAATCCATTCTCGTCACTTATAAGTGACAGAAATCCATTCTCGTCACTTATAAGTGATGGAAATCGATTCTCGTCACTTATAAGTGACAGAAATCAATTCTCGTCACTTATAAGTGACAGAAATCCATTCTCGTCACTTATAAGTGACAGAAATCCATTCTCGTCACTTATAAGTGACAGAAATCCATTCTCGTCACTTATAAGTGACAGAAATCCATTCTCGTCACTTATAAGTGATGGAAATCGATTCTCGTCACTTATAAGTGATGGAAATCAATTTTCGTCACTTATAAGTGATGGAAATCAATTCTCGTCACTTTTAAGTGACAGAAATCAATTCTCGTCACTTATAAGTGACAGAAATCAATTCTCGTCACTTGTAAGTGACAGAAATCCATTCTCGTCACTTATAAGTGACAGAAATCAATTCTCGTCACTTGTAAGTGACAGAAATCCATTCTCGTCACTTATAAGTGATGGAAATCAATTCTCGTCACTTATAAGTGACAGAAATCAATTCTCGTCACTTATAAGTGACAGAAATCAATTCTCGTCACTTATAAGTGACAGAAATCAATTCTCGTCACTTGTAAGTGACAGAAATCCATTCTCGTCACTTATAAGTGATGGAAATCAATTCTCGTCACTTATAAGTGACAGAAATCAATTCTCGTCACTTATAAGTGACAGAAATCAATTCTCGTCACTTATAAGTGACAGAAATCCATTCTCGTCACTTATAAGTGACAGAAATCCATTCTCGTCACTTATAAGTGATGGAAATCGATTCTCGTCACTTATAAGTGATGGAAATCAATTCTCGTCACTTATAAGTGATGGAAATCAATTCTCGTCACTTTTAAGTGACAGAAATCAATTCTCGTCACTTATAAGTGACAGAAATCAATTCTCGTCACTTGTAAGTGACAGAAATCCATTCTCGTCACTTATAAGTGATGGAAATCAATTCTCGTCACTTATAAGTGACAGAAATCAATTCTCGTCACTTGTAAGTGACAGAAATCCATTCTCGTCACTTATAAGTGATGGAAATCAATTCTCGTCACTTATAAGTGACAGAAATCAATTCTCGTCACTTATAAGTGACAGAAATCAATTCTCGTCACTTATAAGTGACAGAAATCCATTCTCGTCACTTATAAGTGACAGAAATCCATTCTCGTCACTTATAAGTGATGGAAATCGATTCTCGTCACTTATAAGTGACAGAAATCAATTCTCGTCACTTATAAGTGACAGAAATCCATTCTCGTCACTTATAAGTGACAGAAATCCATTCTCGTCACTTATAAGTGATGGAAATCGATTCTCGTCACTTATAAGTGATGGAAATCAATTCTCGTCACTTATAAGTGACAGAAATCAATTCTCGTCACTTATAAATGACAAAAATCAATTCTCGTCACTTATAAGTGACAAAAATCAATTCTCGTCACTTATAAGTGATGGAAATCAATTCTCGTCACTTATAAGTGACAGAAATCAATTCTCGTCACTTCTAAGTGACAGAAATCAATTCTCGTCGCTTATAAGTGACAGAAATCAATTCTCGTCACTTATAAGTGACAGAAATCAATTCTCGTCACTTATAAGTGACAAAAATCAATTCTCGTCACTTATAAGTGACAGAAATCAATTCTCGTCACTTATAAGTGACAGAAATCAATTTTCGTCACTTATAAGTGACAGAAATCAATTCTCGTCACTTATAAGTGACAAAAATCAATTCTCGTCACTTATGAGTGACAGAAATCAATTCTCGTCACTTATAAGTGACAGAAATCCATTCTCGTCACTTATAAGTGATGGAAATCAATTCTCGTCACTTATGAGTGATGGAAATCAATTCTCGTCACTTATAAGTGATGGAAATCAATTCTCGTGACTTATAAGTGACAGAAATCAATTCTCGTCACTTATAAGTGACAGAAATCAATTCTCGTCACTTATAAGTGACAGAAATCCATTCTCGTCACTTATAAGTGATGGAAATCAATTCTCGTCACTTATAAGTGATGGAAATCAATTCTCGTCACTTATAAGTGATGGAAATCAATTCTCGTCACTTATTAGTGACAGAAATCAATTCTCGTCACTTATAAGTGACAGAAATCCATTCTCGTCACTTATAAGTGATGGATATCAATTCTCGTCACTTATAAGTGACAGAAATCAATTCTCGTCACTTATAAGTGACAGAAATCAATTTTCGTCACTTATAAATGACAGAAATCCATTCTCGTCACTTATAAGTGATGGAAATCAATTCTCGTCACTTATAAGTGATGGAAATCAATTCTCGTCACTTATAAGTGATGGAAATCAATTCTCGTCACTTATAAGTGATGGAAATCAATTCTCGTCACTTATAAGTGACAGAAATCAATTCTCGTCACTTCTAAGTGACAGAAATCAATTCTCGTCGCTTATAAGTGACAGAAATCAATTCTCGTCACTTATAAGTGACAGAAATCAATTCTCGTCACTTATAAGTGACAAAAATCAATTCTCGTCACTTATAAGTGACAGAAATCAATTCTCGTCACTTATAAGTGACAGAAATCAATTTTCGTCACTTATAAGTGACAGAAATCAATTCTCGTCACTTATAAGTGACAAAAATCAATTCTCGTCACTTATGAGTGACAGAAATCAATTCTCGTCACTTATAAGTGACAGAAATCCATTCTCGTCACTTATAAGTGATGGAAATCAATTCTCGTCACTTATGAGTGATGGAAATCAATTCTCGTCACTTATAAGTGATGGAAATCAATTCTCGTGACTTATAAGTGACAGAAATCAATTCTCGTCACTTATAAGTGACAGAAATCAATTCTCGTCACTTATAAGTGACAGAAATCCATTCTCGTCACTTATAAGTGATGGAAATCAATTCTCGTCACTTATAAGTGATGGAAATCAATTCTCGTCACTTATAAGTGATGGAAATGAATTCTCGTCACTGATAAGTGACAGAAATCAATTCTCGTCACTTATAAGTGATGGAAATCAATTCTCGTCACTTATAAGTGATGGAAATCAATTCTCGTCACTTATAAGTGACAGAAATCAATTCTCGTCACTTATAAGTGACAGAAATCAATTCTCGTCATTTATAAGTGACAGAAATCCATTCTCGTCACTTATAAGTGATGGAAATCAATTCTCGTCACTTATAAGTGACAGAAATCAATTCTCGTCACTTATAAGTGACAGAAATCAATTCTCGTCACTTGTAAGTGACAGAAATCCATTCTCGTCACTTATAAGTGATGGAAATCAATTCTCGTCACTTATAAGTGACAGAAATCAATTCTCGTCACTTATAAGTGACAGAAATCAATTCTCGTCACTTATAAGTGACAGAAATCCATTCTCGTCACTTATAACTGATGGAAATCGATTCTCGTCACTTATAAGTGATGGAAATCAATTCTCGTCACTTATAAGTGACAGAAATCAATTCTCGTCACTTATAAATGACAAAAATCAATTCTCGTCACTTATAAGTGACAAAAATCAATTCTCGTCACTTATAAGTGATGGAAATCAATTCTCGTCACTTATAAGTGATGGAAATCAATTCTCGTCACTTATAAGTGACAGAAATCAATTCTCGTCACTTATAAGTGACAAAAATCAATTCTCGTCACTTATAAGTGACAGAAATCAATTCTCGTCACTTATAAGTGACAGAAATCAATTCTCGTCATTTATAAGTGACAGAAATCCATTCTCGTCACTTATAAGTGATGGAAATCAATTCTCGTCACTTATAAGTGACAGAAATCAATTCTCGTCACTTATAAGTGACAGAAATCAATTCTCGTCACTTGTAAGTGACAGAAATCCATTCTCGTCACTTATAAGTGATGGAAATCAATTCTCGTCACTTATAAGTGACAGAAATCAATTCTCGTCACTTATAAGTGACAGAAATCAATTCTCGTCACTTATAAGTGACAGAAATCCATTCTCGTCACTTATAAGTGATGGAAATCGATTCTCGTCACTTATAAGTGATGGAAATCAATTCTCGTCACTTATAAGTGACAGAAATCAATTCTCGTCACTTATAAATGACAAAAATCAATTCTCGTCACTTATAAAAGACAAAAATCAATTCTCGTCACTTATAAGTGATGGAAATCAATTCTCGTCACTTATAAGTGACAGAAATCAATTCTCGTCACTTATAAGTGACAAAAATCAATTCTCGTCACTTATAAGTGACAGAAATCAATTCTCGTCACTTATAAGTGACAGAAATCAATTTTCGTCACTTATAAGTGATGGAAATCAATTCTCGACACTTATAAGTGACAGAAATCAATTCTCGTCACTTATAAGTGACAGAAATCAATTCTCGTCACTTGTAAGTGACAGAAATCCATTCTCGTCACTTATAAATGATGGAAATCAATTCTCGTCACTTATAAGTGACAGAAATCAATTCTCGTCACTTATAAGTGACAGAAATCAATTCTCGTCACTTATAAGTGACAGAAATCCATTCTCGTCACTTATAAGTGATGGAAATCGATTCTCGTCACTTATAAGTGATGAAAATCAATTCTCGTCACTTATAAGTGACAGAAATCAATTCTCGTCACTTATAAATGACAAAAATCAATTCTCGTCACTTATAAGTGACAAAAATCAATTCTCGTCACTTATAAGTGATGGAAATCAATTTTCGTCACTTATAAGTGATGGAAATCGATTCTCGTCACTTATAAGTGATGGAAATCAATTCTCGTCACTTATAAGTGACAGAAATCAATTCTCGTCACTTATAAATGACAAAAATCAATTCTCGTCACTTATAAGTGACAAAAATCAATTCTCGTCACTTATAAGTGATGGAAATCAATTCTCGTCACTTATAAGTGATGGAAATCAATTCTCGTCACTTATAAGTGACAGAAATCAATTCTCGTCACTTATAAGTGACAAAAATCAATTCTCGTCACTTATAAGTGACAGAAATCAATTCTCGTCACTTATAAGTGACAGAAATCAATTTTCGTCACTTATAAGTGACAGAAATCAATTCTCGTCACTTATAAATGACAAAAATCAATTCTCGTCACTTATAAGTGACAAAAATCAATTCTCGTCACTTATAAGTGATGGAAATCAATTTTCGTCACTTATAAGTGATGGAAATCGATTCTCGTCACTTATAAGTGATGGAAATCAATTCTCGTCACTTATAAGTGACAGAAATCAATTCTCGTCACTTATAAATGACAAAAATCAATTCTCGTCACTTATAAGTGACAAAAATCAATTCTCGTCACTTATAAGTGCTAAAAATCAATTCTCGTTACTTATAAGTGATGGAAATCAATTCTCGTCACTTATAAGTGATGGAAATCAATTCTCGTCACTTATAAGTGACAGAAATCAATTCTCGTCACTTATAAGTGACAAAAATCAATTCTCGTCACTTATAAGTGACAGAAATCAATTTTCGTCACTTATAAGTGACAGAAATCAATTTTCGTCACTTATAAATGACAGAAATCCATTCTCGTCACTTATAAGTGATGGAAATCAATTCTCGTCACTTATAAGTGATGGAAATCAATTCTCGTCACTTATAAGTGATGGAAATCAATTCTCGTCACTTATAAGTGACAGAAATCAATTCTCGTCACTTCTAAGTGACAGAAATCAATTCTCGTCGCTTATAAGTGACAGAAATCAATTCTCGTCACTTATAAGTGACAGAAATCAATTCTCGTCACTTATAAGTGACAAAAATCAATTCTCGTCACTTATAAGTGACAGAAATCAATTCTCGTCACTTATAAGTGACAGAAATCAATTTTCGTCACTTATAAGTGACAGAAATCAATTCTCGTCACTTATAAGTGACAGAAATCAATTCTCGTCACTTATAAGTGACAAAAATCAATTCTCGTCACTTATGAGTGACAGAAATCAATTCTCGTCACTTATAAGTGACAGAAATCCATTCTCGTCACTTATAAGTGATGGAAATCAATTCTCGTCACTTATGAGTGATGGAAATCAATTCTCGTCACTTATAAGTGATGGAAATCAATTCTCGTGACTTATAAGTGACAGAAATCAATTCTCGTCACTTATAAGTGACAGAAATCAATTCTCGTCACTTATAAGTTACAGAAATCCATTCTCGTCACTTATAAGTGATGGAAATCAATTCTCGTCACTTATAAGTGATGGAAATCAGTTCTCGTCACTTATAAGTGATGGAAATGAATTCTCGTCACTGATAAGTGACAGAAATCAATTCTCGTCACTTATAAGTGATGGAAATCAATTCTCGTCACTTATAAGTGATGGAAATCAATTCTCGTCACTTATAAGTGACAGAAATCAATTCTCGTCACTTATAAGTGACAGAAATCAATTCTCGTCATTTATAAGTGACAGAAATCCATTCTCGTCACTTATAAGAGATGGAAATCAATTCTCGTCACTTATAAGTGACAGAAATCAATTCTCGTCACTTATAAGTGACAGAAATCAATTCTCGTCACTTGTAAGTGACAGAAATCCATTCTCGTCACTTATAAGTGATGGAAATCAATTCTCGTCACTTATAAGTGACAGAAATCAATTCTCGTCACTTATAAGTGACAGAAATCAATTCTCGTCACTTATAAGTGACAGAAATCCATTCTCGTCACTTATAAGTGATGGAAATCGATTCTCGTCACTTATAAGTGATGGAAATCAATTCTCGTCACTTATAAGTGATGGAAATCAATTCTCGTCACTTATAAGTGATGGAAATCAATTCTCGTCACTTATAAGTGATGGAAATCAATTCTCGTCACTTATAAGTGACAGAAATCAATTCTCGTCACTTATAAGTGACAGAAATCAATTCTCGTCACTTATAAGTGACAGAAATCAATTCTCGTCACTTATAAGTGACAGAAATCCATTCTCGTCACTTATAAGTGACAGAAATCAATTCTCGTCTCTTATAAGTGACAGAAATCAATTCTCGTCACTTATAAGTGACAGAAATCAATTCTCGTCACTTATAAGTGACAGAAATCAATTCTCGTCACTTATAAGTGACAAAAATCAATTCTCGTCACTTATAAGTGATGGAAATCAATTCTCGTCACTTTTAAGTGACAGAAATCAATTCTCGTCACTTATAAGTGACAGAAATCCATTCTCGTCATTTATAAGTGATGGAAATCAATTCTCGTCACTTATAAGTGATGGAAATCAATTCTCGTCACTTATAAGTGACAGAAATCAATTCTCGTCACTTATAAGTGACAGAAATCAATTCTCGTCACTTATAAGTGACAGAAATCCATTCTCGTCACTTATAAGTGATGGAAATCAATTCTCGTCACTTATAAGTGATGGAAATCAGTTCTCGTCACTTATAAGTGATGGAAATGAATTCTCGTCACTGATAAGTGACAGAAATCAATTCTCGTCACTTATAAGTGATGGAAATCATTTCTCGTCACTTATAAGTGATGGAAATCAATTCTCGTCACTTATAAGTGACAGAAATCAATTCTCGTCACTTATAAGTGACAGAAATCAATTCTCGTCATTTATAAGTGACAGAAATCCATTCTCGTCACTTATAAGAGATGGAAATCAATTCTCGTCACTTATAAGTGACAGAAATCAATTCTCGTCACTTATAAGTGACAGAAATCAATTCTCGTCACTTGTAAGTGACAGAAATCCATTCTCGTCACTTATAAGTGATGGAAATCAATTCTCGTCACTTATAAGTGACAGAAATCAATTCTCGTCACTTATAAGTGACAGAAATCAATTCTCGTCACTTATAAGTGACAGAAATCCATTCTCGTCACTTATAAGTGATGGAAATCGATTCTCGTCACTTATAAGTGATGGAAATCAATTCTCGTCACTTATAAGTGACAGAAATCAATTCTCGTCACTTATAAATGACAAAAATCAATTCTCGTCACTTATAAGTGACAAAAATCAATTCTCGTCACTTATAAGTGATGGAAATCAATTCTCGTCACTTATAAGTGATGGAAATCAATTCTCGTCACTTATAAGTGACAGAAATCAATTCTCGTCACTTATAAGTGACAAAAATCAATTCTCGTCACTTATAAGTGACAGAAATCAATTCTCGTCACTTATAAGTGACAGAAATCAATTCTCGTCATTTATAAGTGACAGAAATCCATTCTCGTCACTTATAAGTGATGGAAATCAATTCTCGTCACTTATAAGTGACAGAAATCAATTCTCGTCACTTATAAGTGACAGAAATCAATTCTCGTCACTTGTAAGTGACAGAAATCCATTCTCGTCACTTATAAGTGATGGAAATCAATTCTCGTCACTTATAAGTGACAGAAATCAATTCTCGTCACTTATAAGTGACAGAAATCAATTCTCGTCACTTATAAGTGACAGAAATCCATTCTCGTCACTTATAAGTGATGGAAATCGATTCTCGTCACTTATAAGTGATGGAAATCAATTCTCGTCACTTATAAGTGACAGAAATCAATTCTCGTCACTTATAAATGACAAAAATCAATTCTCGTCACTTATAAGTGACAAAAATCAATTCTCGTCACTTATAAGTGATGGAAATCAATTCTCGTCACTTATAAGTGATGGAAATCAATTCTCGTCACTTATGAGTGATGGAAATCAATTCTCGTCACTTATAAGTGATGGAAATCAATTCTCGTCACTTATAAGTGATGGAAATGAATTCTCGTCACTTATAAGTGACAGAAATCAATTCTCGTCACTTATAAGTGATGGAAATCAATTCTCGTCACTTATAAGTGATGGAAATCAATTCTCGTCACTTATAAGTGACAAAAATCAATTCTCGTCACTTATGAGTGACAGAAATCAATTCTCGTCACTTATAAGTGACAGAAATCAATTCTCGTCACTTATAAGTGATGGAAATCAATTCTCGTCACTTATGAGTGATGGAAATCAATTCTCGTCACTTATAAGTGATGGAAATCAATTCTCGTCACTTATAAGTGATGGAAATGAATTCTCGTCACTTATAAGTGACAGAAATCAATTCTCGTCACTTATAAGTGATGGAAATCAATTCTCGTCACTTATAAGTGATGGAAATCAATTCTCGTCACTTATAAGTGATGGAAATCAATTCTCGTCACTTATAAGTGATGGAAATCAATTCTCGTCACTTATAAGTGACAGAAATCAATTCTCGTCACTTATAAGTGACAGAAATCAATTCTCGTCACTTATAAGTGACAGAAATCAATTCTCGTCACTTATAAGTGACAGAAATCCATTCTCGTCACTTATAAGTGACAGAAATCAATTCTCGTCTCTTATAAGTGACAGAAATCAATTCTCGTCACTTATAAGTGACAGAAATCAATTCTCGTCACTTATAAGTGACAGAAATCAATTCTCGTCACTTATAAGTGACAAAAATCAATTCTCGTCACTTATAAGTGATGGAAATCAATTCTCGTCACTTTTAAGTGACAGAAATCAATTCTCGTCACTTATAAGTGACAGAAATCAATTCTCGTCACTTATAAGTGATGGAAATCAATTCTCGTCACTTATGAGTGATGGAAATCAATTCTCGTCACTTATAAGTGATGGAAATCAATTCTCGTCACTTATAAGTGATGGAAATGAATTCTCGTCACTTATAAGTGACAGAAATCAATTCTCGTCACTTATAAGTGACAGAAATCAATTCTCGTCACTTATAAGTGACAGAAATCCATTCTCGTCACTTATAAGTGATGGAAATCGATTCTCGTCACTTATAAGTGATGGAAATCAATTCTCGTCACTTATAAGTGACAGAAATCAATTCTCGTCACTTATAAATGACAAAAATCAATTCTCGTCACTTATAAGTGACAAAAATCAATTCTCGTCACTTATAAGTGATGGAAATCAATTCTCGTCACTTATAAGTGATGGAAATCAATTCTCGTCACTTATGAGTGATGGAAATCAATTCTCGTCACTTATAAGTGATGGAAATCAATTCTCGTCACTTATAAGTGATGGAAATGAATTCTCGTCACTTATAAGTGACAGAAATCAATTCTCGTCACTTATAAGTGATGGAAATCAATTCTCGTCACTTATAAGTGATGGAAATCAATTCTCGTCACTTATAAGTGACAAAAATCAATTCTCGTCACTTATGAGTGACAGAAATCAATTCTCGTCACTTATAAGTGACAGAAATCAATTCTCGTCACTTATGAGTGACAGAAATCAATTCTCGTCTCTTATAAGTGACAGAAATCAATTCTCGTCACTTATAAGTGACAGAAATCAATTCTCGTCACTTATAAGTGACAGAAATCAATTCTCGTCACTTATAAGTGACAAAAATCAATTCTCGTCACTTATAAATGACAAAAATCAATTCTCGTCACTTATAAGTGACAAAAATCAATTCTCGTCACTTATAAGTGATGGAAATCAATTCTCGTCACTTATAAGTGATGGAAATCAATTCTCGTCACTTATAAGTGATGGAAATCAATTCTCGTCACTTATAAGTGACAGAAATCAATTCTCGTCACTTATAAGTGACAGAAATCAATTCTCGTCACTTATAAGTGACAGAAATCCATTCTCGTCACTTATAAGTGACAGAAATCAATTCTCGTCTCTTATAAGTGACAGAAATCAATTCTCGTCACTTATAAGTGACAGAAATCAATTCTCGTCACTTATAAGTGACAGAAATCAATTCTCGTCACTTATAAGTGACAAAAATCAATTCTCGTCACTTATAAGTGATGGAAATCAATTCTCGTCACTTTTAAGTGATGGAAATCAATTCTCGTCACTTATAAGTGACAGAAATCAATTCTCGTCACTTATAAGTGACAGAAATCAATTCTCGTCACTCATAAGTGACAGAAATCCATTCTCGTCACTTATAAGTGATGGAAATCAATTCTCGTCACTTATAAGTGACAGAAATCAATTCTCGTCACTTATAAGTGACAGAAATCAATTCTCGTCACTTGTAAGTGACAGAAATCCATTCTCGTCACTTATAAGTGATGGAAATCAATTCTCGTCACTTATAAGTGATGGAAATCAATTCTCGTCACTTATAAGTGATGGAAATCAATTCTCGTCACTTATAAGTGATGGAAATCAATTCTCGTCACTTATAAGTGACAAAAATCAATTCTCGTCACTTATAAGTGACAGAAATCAATTCTCGTCACTTATAAGTGACAGAAATCCATTCTCGTCACTTATAAGTGATGGAAATCGATTCTCGTCACTTATAAGTGACAGAAATCCATTCTCGTCACTTATAAGTGACAGAAATCCATTCTCGTCACTTATAAGTGATGGAAATCGATTCTCGTCACTTATAAGTGACAGAAATCAATTCTCGTCACTTATAAGTGACAGAAATCCATTCTCGTCACTTATAAGTGACAGAAATCCATTCTCGTCACTTATAAGTGATGGAAATCGATTCTCGTCACTTATAAGTGATGGAAATCAATTCTCGTCACTTATAAGTGACAGAAATCAATTCTCGTCACTTATAAATGACAAAAATCAATTCTCGTCACTTATAAGTGACAAAAATCAATTCTCGTCACTTATAAGTGATGGAAATCAATTCTCGTCACTTATAAGTGATGGAAATCAATTCTCGTCACTTATAAGTGACAGAAATCAATTCTCGTCACTTATAAGTGACAAAAATCAATTCTCGTCACTTATAAGTGACAGAAATCAATTCTCGTCACTTATAAGTGACAGAAATCCATTCTCGTCACTCATAAGTGATGGAAATCGATTCTCGTCACTTATAAGTGATGGAAATCAATTCTCGTCACTTATAAGTGACAGAAATCAATTCTCGTCACTTATAAGTGACAGAAATCAATTCTCGTCACTTATAAGTGACAGAAATCAATTCTCGTCACTTGTAAGTGACAGAAATCCATTCTCGTCACTTATAAGTGATGGAAATCAATTCTCGTCACTTATAAGTGACAGAAATGAATTCTCGTCACTTATAAGTGACAGAAATCAATTCTCGTCACTTATAAGTGACAGAAATCGATTCTCGTCACTTATAAGTGATGGAAATCGATTCTCGTCACTTATAAGTGATGGAAATCAATTCTCGTCACTTATAAGTGACAGAAATCAATTCTCGTCACTTATAAATGACAAAAATCAATTCTCGTCACTTATAAGTGACAAAAATCAATTCTCGTCACTTATAAGTGATGGAAATCAATTCTCGTCACTTATAAGTGATGGAAATCAATTCTCGTCACTTATAAGTGACAGAAATCAATTCTCGTCACTTATAAGTGACAAAAATCAATTCTCGTCACTTATAAGTGACAGAAATCAATTCTCGTCACTTATAAGTGACAGAAATCAATTTTCGTCACTTATAAGTGACAGAAATACATTCTCGTCACTTATAAATGACAAAAATCAATTCTCGTCACTTATGAATGACAAAAATCAATTCTCGTCACTTATAAGTGATGGAAATCAATTCTCGTCACTTATAAGTGATGGAAATCAATTCTCGTCACTTATAAGTGACAGAAATCAATTCTCGTCACTTATAAGTGACAAAAATCAATTCTCGTCACTTATAAGTGACAGAAATCAATTTTCGTCACTTATAAGTGACAGAAATCAATTTTCGTCACTTATAAATGACAGAAATCCATTCTCGTCACTTATAAGTGATGGAAATCAATTCTCGTCACTTATAAGTGATGGAAATCCATTCTCGTCACTTATAATTGATGGAAATCAATTCTCGTCACTTATAAGTGACAGAAATCAATTCTCGTCACTTCTAAGTGACAGAAATCAATTCTCGTCGCTTATAAGTGACAGAAATCAATTCTCGTCACTTATAAGTGACAGAAATCAATTCTCGTCACTTATAAGTGACAAAAATCAATTCTCGTCACTTATAAGTGACAGAAATCAATTCTCGTCACTTATAAGTGACAGAAATCAATTTTCGTCACTTATAAGTGACAGAAATCAATTCTCGTCACTTATAAGTGACAAAAATCAATTCTCGTCACTTATGAGTGACAGAAATCAATTCTCGTCACTTATAAGTGACAGAAATCCATTCTCGTCACTTATAAGTGATGGAAATCAATTCTCGTCACTTATGAGTGATGGAAATCAATTCTCGTCACTTATAAGTGATGGAAATCAATTCTCGTGACTTATAAGTGACAGAAATCAATTCTCGTCACTTATAAGTGACAGAAATCAATTCTCGTCACTTATAAGTGACAGAAATCCATTCTCGTCACTTATAAGTGATGGAAATCAATTCTCGTCACTTATAAGTGATGGAAATCAATTCTCGTCACTTATAAGTGATGGAAATGAATTCTCGTCACTGATAAGTGACAGAAATCAATTCTCGTCACTTATAAGTGATGGAAATCAATTCTCGTCACTTATAAGTGATGGAAATCAATTCTCGTCACTTATAAGTGACAGAAATCAATTCTCGTCACTTATGAGTGACAGAAATCAATTCTCGTCATTTATAAGTGACAGAAATCCATTCTCGTCACTTATAAGTGATGGAAATCAATTCTCGTCACTTATAAGTGACAGAAATCAATTCTCGTCACTTATAAGTGACAGAAATCAATTCTCGTCACTTGTAAGTGACAGAAATCCATTCTCGTCACTTATAAGTGATGGAAATCAATTCTCGTCACTTATAAGTGACAGAAATCAATTCTCGTCACTTATAAGTGACAGAAATCAATTCTCGTCACTTATAAGTGACAGAAATCCATTCTCGTCACTTATAAGTGATGGAAATCGATTCTCGTCACTTATAAGTGATGGAAATCAATTCTCGTCACTTATAAGTGACAGAAATCAATTCTCGTCACTTATAAATGACAAAAATCAATTCTCGTCACTTATAAGTGACAAAAATCAATTCTCGTCACTTATAAGTGATGGAAATCAATTCTCGTCACTTATAAGTGATGGAAATCAATTCTCGTCACTTATAAGTGACAGAAATCAATTCTCGTCACTTATAAGTGACAAAAATCAATTCTCGTCACTTATAAGTGACAGAAATCAATTCTCGTCACTTATAAGTGACAGAAATCAATTCTCGTCATTTATAAGTGACAGAAATCCATTCTCGTCACTTATAAGTGATGGAAATCAATTCTCGTCACTTATAAGTGACAGAAATCAATTCTCGTCACTTATAAGTGACAGAAATCAATTCTCGTCACTTGTAAGTGACAGAAATCCATTCTCGTCACTTATAAGTGATGGAAATCAATTCTCGTCACTTATAAGTGACAGAAATCAATTCTCGTCACTTATAAGTGACAGAAATCAATTCTCGTCACTTATAAGTGACAGAAATCCATTCTCGTCACTTATAAGTGATGGAAATCGATTCTCGTTACTTATAAGTGATGGAAATCAATTCTCGTCACTTATAAGTGACAGAAATCAATTCTCGTCACTTATAAATGACAAAAATCAATTCTCGTCACTTATAAGTGACAAAAATCAATTCTCGTCACTTATAAGTGATGGAAATCAATTCTCGTCACTCATAAGTGACAGAAATCAATTCTCGTCACTTATAAGTGACAGAAATCAATTCTCGTCACTTATAAGTGACAGAAATCCATTCTCGTCACTTATAAGTGATGGAAATCGATTCTCGTCACTTATAAGTGATGAAAATCAATTCTCGTCACTTATAAGTGACAGAAATCAATTCTCGTCACTTATAAATGACAAAAATCAATTCTCGTCACTTATAAGTGACAAAAATCAATTCTCGTCACTTATAAGTGATGGAAATCAATTTTCGTCACTTATAAGTGATGGAAATCGATTCTCGTCACTTATAAGTGATGGAAATCAATTCTCGTCACTTATAAGTGACAGAAATCGATTCTCGTCACTTATAAATGACAAAAATCAATTCTCGTCACTTATAAGTGACAGAAATCAATTTTCGTCACTTATAAATGACAGAAATCCATTCTCGTCACTTATAAGTGATGGAAATCAATTCTCGTCACTTATAAGTGATGGAAATCAATTCTCGTCACTTATAAGTGATGGAAATCAATTCTCGTCACTTATAAGTGACAGAAATCAATTCTCGTCACTTCTAAGTGACAGAAATCAATTCTCGTCGCTTATAAGTGACAGAAATCAATTCTCGTCACTTATAAGTGACAGAAATCAATTCTCGTCACTTATAAGTGACAAAAATCAATTCTCGTCACTTATAAGTGACAGAAATCAATTCTCGTCACTTATAAGTGACAGAAATCAATTTTCGTCACTTATAAGTGACAGAAATCAATTCTCGTCACTTATAAGTGACAAAAATCAATTCTCGTCACTTATGAGTGACAGAAATCAATTCTCGTCACTTATAAGTGACAGAAATCCATTCTCGTCACTTATAAGTGATGGAAATCAATTCTCGTCACTTATGAGTGATGGAAATCAATTCTCGTCACTTATAAGTGATGGAAATCAATTCTCGTGACTTATAAGTGACAGAAATCAATTCTCGTCACTTATAAGTGACAGAAATCAATTCTCGTCACTTATAAGTGACAGAAATCCATTCTCGTCACTTATAAGTGATGGAAATCAATTCTCGTCACTTATAAGTGATGGAAATCAATTCTCGTCACTTATAAGTGATGGAAATGAATTCTCGTCACTGATAAGTGACAGAAATCAATTCTCGTCACTTATAAGTGATGGAAATCAATTCTCGTCACTTATAAGTGATGGAAATCAATTCTCGTCACTTATAAGTGACAGAAATCAATTCTCGTCACTTATGAGTGACAGAAATCAATTCTCGTCATTTATAAGTGACAGAAATCCATTCTCGTCACTTATAAGTGATGGAAATCAATTCTCGTCACTTATAAGTGACAGAAATCAATTCTCGTCACTTATAAGTGACAGAAATCAATTCTCGTCACTTGTAAGTGACAGAAATCCATTCTCGTCACTTATAAGTGATGGAAATCAATTCTCGTCACTTATAAGTGACAGAAATCAATTCTCGTCACTTATAAGTGACAGAAATCAATTCTCGTCACTTATAAGTGACAGAAATCCATTCTCGTCACTTATAAGTGATGGAAATTGATTCTCGTCACTTATAAGTGATGGAAATCAATTCTCGTCACTTATAAGTGACAGAAATCAATTCTCGTCACTTATAAATGACAAAAATCAATTCTCGTCACTTATAAGTGACAAAAATCAATTCTCGTCACTTATAAGTGATGGAAATCAATTCTCGTCACTTATAAGTGATGGAAATCAATTCTCGTCACTTATAAGTGACAGAAATCAATTCTCGTCACTTATAAGTGACAAAAATCAATTCTCGTCACTTATAAGTGACAGAAATCAATTCTCGTCACTTATAAGTGACAGAAATCAATTCTCGTCATTTATAAGTGACAGAAATCCATTTTCGTCACTTATAAGTGATGGAAATCAATTCTCGTCACTTATAAGTGACAGAAATCAATTCTCGTCACTTATAAGTGACAGAAATCAATTCTCGTCACTTGTAAGTGACAGAAATCCATTCTCGTCACTTATAAGTGATGGAAATCAATTCTCGTCACTTATAAGTGACAGAAATCAATTCTCGTCACTTATAAGTGACAGAAATCAATTCTCGTCACTTATAAGTGACAGAAATCCATTCTCGTCACTTATAAGTGATGGAAATCGATTCTCGTCACTTATAAGTGATGGAAATCAATTCTCGTCACTTATAAGTGACAGAAATCAATTCTCGTCACTTATAAATGACAAAAATCAATTCTCGTCACTTATAAGTGACAAAAATCAATTCTCGTCACTTATAAGTGACAGAAATCAATTCTCGTCACTTGTAAGTGACAGAAATCCATTCTCGTCACTTATAAGTGATGGAAATCAATTCTCGTCACTTATAAGTGATGGAAATCAATTCTCGTCACTTATAAGTGATGGAAATCAATTCTCGTCACTTATAAGTGACAGAAATCAATTCTCGTCACTTATAAATGACAAAAATCAATTCTCGTCACTTATAAGTGACAAAAATCAATTCTCGTCACTTATAAGTGATGGAAATCAATTCTCGTCACTTATAAGTGACAGAAATCAATTCTCGTCACTTATAAGTGACAAAAATCAATTCTCGTCACTTATAAGTGACAGAAATCAATTCTCGTCACTTATAAGTGACAGAAATCAATTCTCGTCACTTATAAGTGACAGAAATCAATTCTCGTCACTTATAAGTGACAGAAATCCATTCTCGTCACTTATAAGTGATGGAAATTGATTCTCGTCACTTATAAGTGATGGAAATCAATTCTCGTCACTTATAAGTGACAGAAATCAATTCTCGTCACTTATAAATGACAAAAATCAATTCTCGTCACTTATAAGTGACAAAAATCAATTCTCGTCACTTATAAGTGATGGAAATCAATTCTCGTCACTTATAAGTGATGGAAATCAATTCTCGTCACTTATAAGTGACAGAAATCAATTCTCGTCACTTATAAGTGACAAAAATCAATTCTCGTCACTTATAAGTGACAGAAATCAATTCTCGTCACTTATAAGTGACAGAAATCAATTCTCGTCATTTATAAGTGACAGAAATCCATTTTCGTCACTTATAAGTGATGGAAATCAATTCTCGTCACTTATAAGTGACAGAAATCAATTCTCGTCACTTATAAGTGACAGAAATCAATTCTCGTCACTTGTAAGTGACAGAAATCCATTCTCGTCACTTATAAGTGATGGAAATCAATTCTCGTCACTTATAAGTGACAGAAATCAATTCTCGTCACTTATAAGTGACAGAAATCAATTCTCGTCACTTATAAGTGACAGAAATCCATTCTCGTCACTTATAAGTGATGGAAATCGATTCTCGTCACTTATAAGTGATGGAAATCAATTCTCGTCACTTATAAGTGACAGAAATCAATTCTCGTCACTTATAAATGACAAAAATCAATTCTCGTCACTTATAAGTGACAAAAATCAATTCTCGTCACTTATAAGTGATGGAAATCAATTCTCGTATCTTATAAGTGACAGAAATCAATTCTCGTCACTTATAAGTGACAAAAATCAATTCTCGTCACTTATAAGTGACAGAAATCAATTCTCGTCACTTATAAGTGACAGAAATCAATTTTCGTCACTTATAAGTGATGGAAATCAATTCTCGTCACTTATAAGTGACAGAAATCAATTCTCGTCACTTATAAGTGATGGAAATCGATTCTCGTCACTTATAAGTGATGGAAATCAATTCTCGTCACTTATAAGTGACAGAAATCAATTCTCGTCACTTATAAATGACAAAAATCAATTCTCGTCACTTATAAGTGACAAAAATCAATTCTCGTCACTTATAAGTGATGGAAATCAATTCTCGTCACTTATAAGTGACAGAAATCAATTCTCGTCACTTATAAGTGACAAAAATCAATTCTCGTCACTTATAAGTGACAGAAATCAATTCTCGTCACTTATAAGTGACAGAAATCAATTCTCGTCACTTATAAGTGATGGAAATCAATTCTCGTCACTTATGAGTGATGGAAATCAATTCTCGTCACTTATAAGTGACAAAAATCAATTCTCGTCACTTATAAGTGACAGAAATCAATTCTCGTCACTTATAAGTGACAGAAATCAATTCTCGTCACTTATAAGTGATGGAAATCAATTCTCGTCACTTATGAGTGATGGAAATCAATTCTCGTCACTTATAAGTGATGGAAATCAATTCTCGTCACTTATAAGTGATGGAAATGAATTCTCGTCACTTATAAGTGACAGAAATCAATTCTCGTCACTTATAAGTGATGGAAATCAATTCTCGTCACTTATAAGTGATGGAAATCAATTCTCGTCACTTATAAGTGATGGCAATCAATTCTCGTCACTTATAAGTGATGGAAATCAATTCTCGTCACTTATAAGTGACAGAAATCAATTCTCGTCACTTATAAGTGACAGAAATCAATTCTCGTCACTTATAAGTGACAGAAATCAATTCTCGTCACTTATAAGTGACAGAAATCCATTCTCGTCACTTATAAGTGACAGAAATCAATTCTCGTCTCTTATAAGTGACAGAAATCAATTCTCGTCACTTATAAGTGACAGAAATCAATTCTCGTCACTTATAAGTGACAGAAATCAATTCTCGTCACTTATAAGTGACAAAAATCAATTCTCGTCACTTATAAGTGATGGAAATCAATTCTCGTCACTTTTAAGTGACAGAAATCAATTCTCGTCACTTATAAGTGACAGAAATCCATTCTCGTCATTTATAAGTGATGGAAATCAATTCTCGTCACTTATAAGTGATGGAAATCAATTCTCGTCACTTATAAGTGATGGAAATGAATTCTCGTCACTTCTAAGTGACAGAAATCAATTTTCGTCACTTATAAGTGATGGAAATCAATTCTCGTCACTTATAAGTGATGGAAATCAATTCTCGTCACTTATAAGTGATGGAAATCAATTCTCGTCACTTATAAGTGACAGAAATCAATTCTCGTCACTTATAAGTGACAGAAATCAATTCTCGTCACTTATAAGTGACAGAAATCAATTCTCGTCACTTATAAGTGACAGAAATCCATTCTCGTCACTTATAAGTGACAGAAATCAATTCTCGTCTCTTATAAGTGACAGAAATCAATTCTCGTCACTTATAAGTGACAGAAATCAATTCTCGTCACTTATAAGTGACAGAAATCAATTCTCGTCACTTATAAGTGACAAAAATCAATTCTCGTCACTTATAAGTGATGGAAATCAATTCTCGTCACTTTTAAGTGATGGAAATCAATTCTCGTCACTTATAAGTGACAGAAATCAATTCTCGTCACTTATAAGTGACAGAAATCAATTCTCGTCACTCATAAGTGACAGAAATCCATTCTCGTCACTTATAAGTGATGGAAATCAATTCTCGTCACTTATAAGTGACAGAAATCAATTCTCGTCACTTATAAGTGACAGAAATCAATTCTCGTCACTTGTAAGTGACAGAAATCCATTCTCGTCACTTATAAGTGATGGAAATCAATTCTCGTCACTTATAAGTGATGGAAATCAATTCTCGTCACTTATAAGTGATGGAAATCAATTCTCGTCACTTATAAGTGACAGAAATCAATTCTCGTCACTTATAAATGACAAAAATCAATTCTCGTCACTTATAAGTGACAAAAATCAATTCTCGTCACTTATAAGTGATGGAAATCAATTCTCGTCACTTATAAGTGACAGAAATCAATTCTCGTCACTTATAAGTGACAAAAATCAATTCTCGTCACTTATAAGTGACAGAAATCAATTCTCGTCACTTATAAGTGACAGAAATCAATTCTCGTCACTTATAAGTGATGGAAATCAATTCTCGTCACTTATGAGTGATGGAAATCAATTCTCGTCACTTATAAGTGATGGAAATCAATTCTCGTCACTTATAAGTGATGGAAATGAATTCTCGTCACTTATAAGTGACAGAAATCAATTCTCGTCACTTATAAGTGATGGAAATCAATTCTCGTCACTTATAAGTGATGGAAATCAATTCTCGTCACTTATAAGTGATGGAAATCAATTCTCGTCACTTATAAGTGATGGAAATCAATTCTCGTCACTTATAAGTGACAGAAATCAATTCTCGTCACTTATAAGTGACAGAAATCAATTCTCGTCACTTATAAGTGACAAAAATCAATTCTCGTCACTTATAAGTGACAGAAATCAATTCTCGTCACTTATAAGTGACAGAAATCAATTCTCGTCACTTATAAGTGATGGAAATCAATTCTCGTCACTTATGAGTGATGGAAATCAATTCTCGTCACTTATAAGTGATGGAAATCAATTCTCGTCACTTATAAGTGATGGAAATGAATTCTCGTCACTTATAAGTGACAGAAATCAATTCTCGTCACTTATAAGTGATGGAAATCAATTCTCGTCACTTATAAGTGATGGAAATCAATTCTCGTCACTTATAAGTGATGGAAATCAATTCTCGTCACTTATAAGTGATGGAAATCAATTCTCGTCACTTATAAGTGACAGAAATCAATTCTCGTCACTTATAAGTGACAGAAATCAATTCTCGTCACTTATAAGTGACAGAAATCAATTCTCGTCACTTATAAGTGACAGAAATCCATTCTCGTCACTTATAAGTGACAGAAATCAATTCTCGTCTCTTATAAGTGACAGAAATCAATTCTCGTCACTTATAAGTGACAGAAATCAATTCTCGTCACTTATAAGTGACAGAAATCAATTCTCGTCACTTATAAGTGACAAAAATCAATTCTCGTCACTTATAAGTGATGGAAATCAATTCTCGTCACTTTTAAGTGACAGAAATCAATTCTCGTCACTTATAAGTGACAGAAATCCATTCTCGTCATTTATAAGTGATGGAAATCAATTCTCGTCACTTATAAGTGATGGAAATCAATTCTCGTCACTTATAAGTGATGGAAATGAATTCTCGTCACTTATAAGTGACAGAAATCAATTTTCGTCACTTATAAGTGATGGAAATCAATTCTCGTCACTTATAAGTGATGGAAATCAATTCTCGTCACTTATAAGTGATGGAAATCAATTCTCGTCACTTATAAGTGACAGAAATCAATTCTCGTCACTTATAAGTGACAGAAATCAATTCTCGTCACTTATAAGTGACAGAAATCAATTCTCGTCACTTATAAGTGACAGAAATCCATTCTCGTCACTTATAAGTGACAGAAATCAATTCTCGTCTCTTATAAGTGACAGAAATCAATTCTCGTCACTTATAAGTGACAGAAATCAATTCTCGTCACTTATAAGTGACAGAAATCAATTCTCGTCACTTATAAGTGACAAAAATCAATTCTCGTCACTTATAAGTGATGGAAATCAATTCTCGTCACTTTTAAGTGATGGAAATCAATTCTCGTCACTTATAAGTGACAGAAATCAATTCTCGTCACTTATAAGTGACAGAAATCAATTCTCGTCACTCATAAGTGACAGAAATCCATTCTCGTCACTTATAAGTGATGGAAATCAATTCTCGTCACTTATAAGTGACAGAAATCAATTCTCGTCACTTATAAGTGACAGAAATCAATTCTCGTCACTTGTAAGTGACAGAAATCCATTCTCGTCACTTATAAGTGATGGAAATCAATTCTCGTCACTTATAAGTGATGGAAATCAATTCTCGTCACTTATAAGTGATGGAAATCAATTCTCGTCACTTATAAGTGATGGAAATCAATTCTCGTCACTTATAAGTGACAAAAATCAATTCTCGTCACTTATAAGTGACAGAAATCAATTCTCGTCACTTATAAGTGACAGAAATCCATTCTCGTCACTTATAAGTGATGGAAATCGATTCTCGTCACTTATAAGTGACAGAAATCCATTCTCGTCACTTATAAGTGATGGAAATCGATTCTCGTCACTTATAAGTGACAGAAATCAATTCTCGTCACTTATAAGTGACAGAAATCCATTCTCGTCACTTATAAGTGACAGAAATCCATTCTCGTCACTTATAAGTGATGGAAATCGATTCTCGTCACTTATAAGTGATGGAAATCAATTCTCGTCACTTATAAGTGACAGAAATCAATTCTCGTCACTTATAAATGACAAAAATCAATTCTCGTCACTTATAAGTGACAAAAATCAATTCTCGTCACTTATAAGTGATGGAAATCAATTCTCGTCACTTATAAGTGATGGAAATCAATTCTCGTCACTTATAAGTGACAGAAATCAATTCTCGTCACTTATAAGTGACAAAAATCAATTCTCGTCACTTATAAGTGACAGAAATCAATTCTCGTCACTTATAAGTGACAGAAATCCATTCTCGTCACTCATAAGTGATGGAAATCGATTCTCGTCACTTATAAGTGATGGAAATCAATTCTCGTCACTTATAAGTGACAGAAATCAATTCTCGTCACTTATAAGTGACAGAAATCAATTCTCGTCACTTATAAGTGACAGAAATCAATTCTCGTCACTTGTAAGTGACAGAAATCCATTCTCGTCACTTATAAGTGATGGAAATCAATTCTCGTCACTTATAAGTGACAGAAATCAATTCTCGTCACTTATAAGTGACAGAAATCAATTCTCGTCACTTATAAGTGACAGAAATCGATTCTCGTCACTTATAAGTGATGGAAATCGATTCTCGTCACTTATAAGTGATGGAAATCAATTCTCGTCACTTATAAGTGACAGAAATCAATTCTCGTCGCTTATAAATGACAAAAATCAATTCTCGTCACTTATAAGTGACAAAAATCAATTCTCGTCACTTATAAGTGATGGAAATCAATTCTCGTCACTTATAAGTGATGGAAATCAATTCTCGTCACTTATAAGTGACAGAAATCAATTCTCGTCACTTATAAGTGACAAAAATCAATTCTCGTCACTTATAAGTGACAGAAATCAATTCTCGTCACTTATAAGTGACAGAAATCAATTTTCGTCACTTATAAGTGATGGAAATCAATTCTCGTCACTTATAAGTGACAGAAATCAATTCTCGTCACTTATAAGTGATGGAAATCAATTCTCGTCACTTATAAGTGACAGAAATCAATTCTCGTCACTTATAAGTGACAAAAATCAATTCTCGTCACTTATAAGTGACAGAAATCAATTCTCGTCACTTATAAGTGACAGAAATCAATTTTCGTCACTTATAAGTGATGGAAATCAATTCTCGTCACTTATAAGTGACAGAAATCAATTCTCGTCACTTATAAATGATGGAAATCAATTCTCGTCACTTATAAGTGACAGAAATCAATTCTCGTCACTTATAAGTGACAGAAATCAATTCTCGTCACTTATAAGTGACAGAAATCCATTCTCGTCACTTATAAGTGATGGAAATCGATTCTCGTCACTTATAAGTGATGAAAATCAATTCTCGTCACTTATAAGTGACAGAAATCAATTCTCGTCACTTATAAATGACAAAAATCAATTCTCGTCACTTATAAGTGACAAAAATCAATTCTCGTCACTTATAAGTGATGGAAATCAATTTTCGTCACTTATAAGTGATGGAAATCGATTCTCGTCACTTATAAGTGATGGAAATCAATTCTCGTCACTTATAAGTGACAGAAATCAATTCTCGTCACTTATAAATGACAAAAATCAATTCTCGTCACTTATAAGTGACAAAAATCAATTCTCGTCACTTATAAGTGATGGAAATCAATTCTCGTCACTTATAAGTGATGGAAATCAATTCTCGTCACTTATAAGTGACAGAAATCAATTCTCGTCACTTATAAGTGACAAAAATCAATTCTCGTCACTTATAAGTGACAGAAATCAATTCTCGTCACTTATAAGTGACAGAAATCAATTTTCGTCACTTATAAGTGACAGAAATCAATTCTCGTCACTTATAAATGACAAAAATCAATTCTCGTCACTTATAAGTGACAAAAATCAATTCTCGTCACTTATAAGTGATGGAAATCAATTTTCGTCACTTATAAGTGATGGAAATCGATTCTCGTCACTTATAAGTGATGGAAATCAATTCTCGTCACTTATAAGTGACAGAAATCAATTCTCGTCACTTATAAATGACAAAAATCAATTCTCGTCACTTATAAGTGACAAAAATCAATTCTCGTCACTTATAAGTGCTAAAAATCAATTCTCGTCACTTATAAGTGATGGAAATCAATTCTCGTCACTTATAAGTGATGGAAATCAATTCTCGTCACTTATAAGTGACAGAAATCAATTCTCGTCACTTATAAGTGACAAAAATCAATTCTCGTCACTTATAAGTGACAGAAATCAATTTTCGTCACTTATAAGTGACAGAAATCAATTTTCGTCACTTATAAATGACAGAAATCCATTCTCGTCACTTATAAGTGATGGAAATCAATTCTCGTCACTTATAAGTGATGGAAATCAATTCTCGTCACTTATAAGTGATGGAAATCAATTCTCGTCACTTATAAGTGACAGAAATCAATTCTCGTCACTTATAAGTGACAAAAATCAATTCTCGTCACTTATAAGTGACAGAAATCAATTTTCGTCACTTATAAGTGACAGAAATCAATTTTCGTCACTTATAAATGACAGAAATCCATTCTCGTCACTTATAAGTGATGGAAATCAATTCTCGTCACTTATAAGTGACAGAAATCAATTCTCGTCGCTTATAAGTGACAGAAATCAATTCTCGTCACTTATAAGTGACAGAAATCAATTCTCGTCACTTATAAGTGACAAAAATCAATTCTCGTCACTTATAAGTGACAGAAATCAATTCTCGTCACTTATAAGTGACAGAAATCAATTTTCGTCACTTATAAGTGATAGAAATCAATTCTCGTCACTTATAAGTGACAAAAATCAATTCTCGTCACTTATGAGTGACAGAAATCAATTCTCGTCACTTATAAGTGACAGAAATCAATTTTCGTCACTTATAAGTGACAGAAATCAATTTTCGTCACTTATAAATGACAGAAATCCATTCTCGTCACTTATAAGTGATGGAAATCAATTCTCGTCACTTATAAGTGACAGAAATCAATTCTCGTCGCTTATAAGTGACAGAAATCAATTCTCGTCACTTATAAGTGACAGAAATCAATTCTCGTCACTTATAAGTGACAAAAATCAATTCTCGTCACTTATAAGTGACAGAAATCAATTCTCGTCACTTATAAGTGACAGAAATCAATTTTCGTCACTTATAAGTGACAGAAATCAATTCTCGTCACTTATAAGTGACAAAAATCAATTCTCGTCACTTATGAGTGACAGAAATCAATTCTCGTCACTTATAAGTGACAGAAATCAATTCTCGTCACTTATAAGTGATGGAAATCAATTCTCGTCACTTATGAGTGATGGAAATCAATTCTCGTCACTTATAAGTGATGGAAATCAATTCTCGTCACTTATAAGTGATGGAAATGAATTCTCGTCACTTATAAGTGACAGAAATCAATTCTCGTCACTTATAAGTGATGGAAATCAATTCTCGTCACTTATAAGTGATGGAAATCAATTCTCGTCACTTATAAGTGATGGAAATCAATTCTCGTCACTTATAAGTGATGGAAATCAATTCTCGTCACTTATAAGTGATGGAAATCAATTCTCGTCACTTATAAGTGATGGAAATGAATTCTCGTCACTTATAAGTGACAGAAATCAATTCTCGTCACTTATAAGTGACAGAAATCAATTCTCGTCACTTATAAGTGACAGAAATCCATTCTCGTCACTTATAAGTGATGGAAATCAATTCTCGTCACTTATAAGTGATGGAAATCAATTCTCGTCACTTATAAGTGACAGAAATCAATTCTCGTCACTTATAAGTGATGGAAATCAATTCTCGTCACTTATAAGTGATGGAAATCAATTCTCGTCACTTATAAGTGATGGAAATCAATTCTCGTCACTTATAAGTGACAGAAATCAATTCTCGTCACTTATAAGTGACAGAAATCAATTCTCGTCACTTATAAGTGATGGAAATCAATTCTCGTCACTTATAAGTGACAGAAATCATTTCTCGTCACTTCTAAGTGACAGAAATCAATTCTCGTCACTTATAAGTGACAGAAATCAATTCTCGTCACTTATAAGTGACAAAAATCAATTCTCGTCACTTATAAGTGACAAAAATCAATTCTCGTCACTTATGAGTGACAGAAATCAATTCTCGTCACTTATAAGTGACAGAAATCCATTCTCGTCACTTATAAGTGATGGAAATCAATTCTCGTCACTTATGAGTGACAGAAATCAATTCTCGTCACTTATAAGTGACAGAAATCCATTCTCGTCACTTATAAGTGATGGAAATCAATTCTCGTCACTTATGAGTGATGGAAATCAATTCTCGTCACTTATAAGTGATGGAAATCAATTCTCGTCACTTATAAGTGACAGAAATCAATTCTCGTCACTTATAAGTGACAGAAATCAATTCTCGTCACTTATAAGTGACAGAAATCCATTCTCGTCACTTATAAGTGATGGAAATCAATTCTCGTCACTTATAAGTGATGGAAATGAATTCTCGTCACTTATAAGTGATGGAAATCAATTCTCGTCACTTATAAGTGATGGAAATGAATTCTCGTCACTTATAAGTGACAGAAATCAATTTTCGTCACTTATAAGTGATGGAAATCAATTCTCGTCACTTATAAGTGACAGAAATCAATTCTCGTCACTTATAAGTGACAGAAATCCATTCTCGTCACTTATAAGTGATGGAAATCGATTCTCGTCACTTATAAGTGATGGAAATCAATTCTCGTCACTTATAAGTGACAGAAATCAATTCTCGTCACTTATAAGTGACAGAAATCAATTCTCGTCACTTATAAGTGACAGAAATCAATTCTCGTCACTTGTAAGTGACAGAAATCCATTCTCGTCACTTATAAGTGATGGAAATCAATTCTCGTCACTTATAAGTGACAGAAATCAATTCTCGTCACTTATAAGTGACAGAAATCAATTCTCGTCACTTATAAGTGACAGAAATCCATTCTCGTCACTTATAAGTGACAGAAATCCATTCTCGTCACTTATAAGTGATGGAAATCGATTCTCGTCACTTATAAGTGACAGAAATCAATTCTCGTCACTTATAAGTGACAGAAATCCATTCTCGTCACTTATAAGTGACAGAAATCCATTCTCGTCACTTATAAGTGATGGAAATCGATTCTCGTCACTTATAAGTGACAGAAATCCATTCTCGTCACTTATAAGTGATGGAAATCGATTCTCGTCACTTATAAGTGATGGAAATCAATTCTCGTCACTTATAAGTGATGGAAATCAATTCTCGTCACTTATAAGTGACAGAAATCAATTCTCGTCACTCATAAGTGACAGAAATCCATTCTCGTCACTTATAAGTGATGGAAATCAATTCTCGTCACTTATAAGTGACAGAAATCAATTCTCGTCACTTATAAGTGACAGAAATCAATTCTCGTCACTTATAAGTGACAGAAATCAATTCTCGTCACTTATAAGTGACAGAAATCAATTCTCGTCACTTATAAGTGACAGAAATCAATTCTCGTCACTTATAAGTGACAGAAATCAATTCTCGTCACTTATAAGTGACAGAAATCCATTCTCGTCACTTATAAGTGATGGAAATCGATTCTCGTCACTTATAAGTGATGGAAATCAATTCTCGTCACTTATAAGTGACAGAAATCAATTCTCGTCACTTATAAGTGACAGAAATCAATTCTCGTCACTTATAAGTGACAGAAATCAATTCTCGTCACTTATAAGTGACAGAAATCAATTCTCGTCACTTATAAGTGACAGAAATCAATTCTCGTCACTTATAAGTGATGGAAATCAATTCTCGTCACTTATAAGTGACAGAAATCCATTCTCGTCACTTATAAGTGACAGAAATCCATTCTCGTCACTTATAAGTGATGGAAATCGATTCTCGTCACTTATAAGTGACAGAAATCAATTCTCGTCACTTATAAGTGACAGAAATCAATTTTCGTCACTTATAAGTGACAGAAATCAATTTTCGTCACTTATAAATGACAGAAATCCATTCTCGTCACTTATAAGTGATGGAAATCAATTCTCGTCACTTATAAGTGACAGAAATCAATTCTCGTCGCTTATAAGTGACAGAAATCAATTCTCGTCACTTATAAGTGACAGAAATCAATTCTCGTCACTTATAAGTGACAAAAATCAATTCTCGTCACTTATAAGTGACAGAAATCAATTCTCGTCACTTATAAGTGACAGAAATCAATTTTCGTCACTTATAAGTGACAGAAATCAATTCTCGTCACTTATAAGTGACAAAAATCAATTCTCGTCACTTATGAGTGACAGAAATCAATTCTCGTCACTTATAAGTGACAGAAATCAATTTTCGTCACTTATAAGTGACAGAAATCAATTTTCGTCACTTATAAATGACAGAAATCCATTCTCGTCACTTATAAGTGATGGAAATCAATTCTCGTCACTTATAAGTGACAGAAATCAATTCTCGTCGCTTATAAGTGACAGAAATCAATTCTCGTCACTTATAAGTGACAGAAATCAATTCTCGTCACTTATAAGTGACAAAAATCAATTCTCGTCACTTATAAGTGACAGAAATCAATTCTCGTCACTTATAAGTGACAGAAATCAATTTTCGTCACTTATAAGTGACAGAAATCAATTCTCGTCACTTATAAGTGACAAAAATCAATTCTCGTCACTTATGAGTGACAGAAATCAATTCTCGTCACTTATAAGTGACAGAAATCAATTCTCGTCACTTATAAGTGATGGAAATCAATTCTCGTCACTTATGAGTGATGGAAATCAATTCTCGTCACTTATAAGTGATGGAAATCAATTCTCGTCACTTATAAGTGATGGAAATGAATTCTCGTCACTTATAAGTGACAGAAATCAATTCTCGTCACTTATAAGTGATGGAAATCAATTCTCGTCACTTATAAGTGATGGAAATCAATTCTCGTCACTTATAAGTGATGGAAATCAATTCTCGTCACTTATAAGTGATGGAAATCAATTCTCGTCACTTATAAGTGATGGAAATCAATTCTCGTCACTTATAAGTGATGGAAATGAATTCTCGTCACTTATAAGTGACAGAAATCAATTCTCGTCACTTATAAGTGACAGAAATCAATTCTCGTCACTTATAAGTGACAGAAATCCATTCTCGTCACTTATAAGTGATGGAAATCAATTCTCGTCACTTATAAGTGATGGAAATCAATTCTCGTCACTTATAAGTGACAGAAATCAATTCTCGTCACTTATAAGTGATGGAAATCAATTCTCGTCACTTATAAGTGATGGAAATCAATTCTCGTCACTTATAAGTGATGGAAATCAATTCTCGTCACTTATAAGTGACAGAAATCAATTCTCGTCACTTATAAGTGACAGAAATCAATTCTCGTCACTTATAAGTGATGGAAATCAATTCTCGTCACTTATAAGTGACAGAAATCATTTCTCGTCACTTCTAAGTGACAGAAATCAATTCTCGTCACTTATAAGTGACAGAAATCAATTCTCGTCACTTCTAAGTGACAGAAATCAATTTTCGTCACTTATAAGTGACAGAAATCAATTCTCGTCACTTATAAGTGACAAAAATCAATTCTCGTCACTTATGAGTGACAGAAATCAATTCTCGTCACTTATAAGTGACAGAAATCAATTCTCGTCACTTATAAGTGATGGAAATCAATTCTCGTCACTTATGAGTGATGGAAATCAATTCTCGTCACTTATAAGTGATGGAAATCAATTCTCGTCACTTATAAGTGATGGAAATGAATTCTCGTCACTTATAAGTGACAGAAATCAATTCTCGTCACTTATAAGTGATGGAAATCAATTCTCGTCACTTATGAGTGACAGAAATCAATTCTCGTCACTTATAAGTGACAGAAATCCATTCTCGTCACTTATAAGTGATGGAAATCAATTCTCGTCACTTATGAGTGATGGAAATCAATTCTCGTCACTTATAAGTGATGGAAATCAATTCTCGTCACTTATAAGTGACAGAAATCAATTCTCGTCACTTATAAGTGACAGAAATCAATTCTCGTCACTTATAAGTGACAGAAATCCATTCTCGTCACTTATAAGTGATGGAAATCAATTCTCGTCACTTATAAGTGATGGAAATGAATTCTCGTCACTTATAAGTGATGGAAATCAATTCTCGTCACTTATAAGTGATGGAAATGAATTCTCGTCACTTATAAGTGACAGAAATCAATTTTCGTCACTTATAAGTGATGGAAATCAATTCTCGTCACTTATAAGTGACAGAAATCAATTCTCGTCACTTATAAGTGACAGAAATCCATTCTCGTCACTTATAAGTGATGGAAATCGATTCTCGTCACTTATAAGTGATGGAAATCAATTCTCGTCACTTATAAGTGACAGAAATCAATTCTCGTCACTTATAAGTGACAGAAATCAATTCTCGTCACTTATAAGTGACAGAAATCAATTCTCGTCACTTGTAAGTGACAGAAATCCATTCTCGTCACTTATAAGTGATGGAAATCAATTCTCGTCACTTATAAGTGACAGAAATCAATTCTCGTCACTTATAAGTGACAGAAATCAATTCTCGTCACTTATAAGTGACAGAAATCCATTCTCGTCACTTATAAGTGACAGAAATCCATTCTCGTCACTTATAAGTGATGGAAATCGATTCTCGTCACTTATAAGTGACAGAAATCAATTCTCGTCACTTATAAGTGACAGAAATCCATTCTCGTCACTTATAAGTGACAGAAATCCATTCTCGTCACTTATAAGTGATGGAAATCGATTCTCGTCACTTATAAGTGACAGAAATCCATTCTCGTCACTTATAAGTGATGGAAATCGATTCTCGTCACTTATAAGTGATGGAAATCAATTCTCGTCACTTATAAGTGATGGAAATCAATTCTCGTCACTTATAAGTGACAGAAATCAATTCTCGTCACTCATAAGTGACAGAAATCCATTCTCGTCACTTATAAGTGATGGAAATCAATTCTCGTCACTTATAAGTGACAGAAATCAATTCTCGTCACTTATAAGTGACAGAAATCAATTCTCGTCACTTATAAGTGACAGAAATCAATTCTCGTCACTTATAAGTGACAGAAATCAATTCTCGTCACTTATAAGTGACAGAAATCAATTCTCGTCACTTATAAGTGACAGAAATCAATTCTCGTCACTTATAAGTGACAGAAATCCATTCTCGTCACTTATAAGTGATGGAAATCGATTCTCGTCACTTATAAGTGATGGAAATCAATTCTCGTCACTTATAAGTGACAGAAATCAATTCTCGTCACTTATAAGTGACAGAAATCAATTCTCGTCACTTATAAGTGACAGAAATCAATTCTCGTCACTTATAAGTGACAGAAATCAATTCTCGTCACTTATAAGTGACAGAAATCAATTCTCGTCACTTATAAGTGATGGAAATCAATTCTCGTCACTTATAAGTGACAGAAATCCATTCTCGTCACTTATAAGTGACAGAAATCCATTCTCGTCACTTATAAGTGATGGAAATCGATTCTCGTCACTTATAAGTGACAGAAATCAATTCTCGTCACTTATAAGTGACAGAAATCCATTCTCGTCACTTATAAGTGACAGAAATCCATTCTCGTCACTTATAAGTGACAGAAATCCATTCTCGTCACTTATAAGTGACAGAAATCCATTCTCGTCACTTATAAGTGACAGAAATCCATTCTCGTCACTTATAAGTGACAGAAATCCATTCTCGTCACTTATAAGTGATGGAAATCGATTCTCGTCACTTATAAGTGATGGAAATCAATTCTCGTCACTTATAAGTGATGGAAATCAATTCTCGTCACTTTTAAGTGACAGAAATCAATTCTCGTCACTTATAAGTGACAGAAATCAATTCTCGTCACTTGTAAGTGACAGAAATCCATTCTCGTCACTTATAAGTGACAGAAATCAATTCTCGTCACTTGTAAGTGACAGAAATCCATTCTCGTCACTTATAAGTGATGGAAATCAATTCTCGTCACTTATAAGTGACAGAAATCAATTCTCGTCACTTATAAGTGACAGAAATCAATTCTCGTCACTTATAAGTGACAGAAATCAATTCTCGTCACTTGTAAGTGACAGAAATCCATTCTCGTCACTTATAAGTGATGGAAATCAATTCTCGTCACTTATAAGTGACAGAAATCAATTCTCGTCACTTATAAGTGACAGAAATCAATTCTCGTCACTTATAAGTGACAGAAATCCATTCTCGTCACTTATAAGTGACAGAAATCCATTCTCGTCACTTATAAGTGATGGAAATCGATTCTCGTCACTTATAAGTGATGGAAATCAATTCTCGTCACTTATAAGTGATGGAAATCAATTCTCGTCACTTTTAAGTGACAGAAATCAATTCTCGTCACTTATAAGTGACAGAAATCAATTCTCGTCACTTGTAAGTGACAGAAATCCATTCTCGTCACTTATAAGTGATGGAAATCAATTCTCGTCACTTATAAGTGACAGAAATCAATTCTCGTCACTTGTAAGTGACAGAAATCCATTCTCGTCACTTATAAGTGATGGAAATCAATTCTCGTCACTTATAAGTGACAGAAATCAATTCTCGTCACTTATAAGTGACAGAAATCAATTCTCGTCACTTATAAGTGACAGAAATCCATTCTCGTCACTTATAAGTGACAGAAATCCATTCTCGTCACTTATAAGTGATGGAAATCGATTCTCGTCACTTATAAGTGACAGAAATCAATTCTCGTCACTTATAAGTGACAGAAATCCATTCTCGTCACTTATAAGTGACAGAAATCCATTCTCGTCACTTATAAGTGATGGAAATCGATTCTCGTCACTTATAAGTGATGGAAATCAATTCTCGTCACTTATAAGTGACAGAAATCAATTCTCGTCACTTATAAATGACAAAAATCAATTCTCGTCACTTATAAGTGACAAAAATCAATTCTCGTCACTTATAAGTGATGGAAATCAATTCTCGTCACTTATAAGTGACAGAAATCAATTCTCGTCACTTCTAAGTGACAGAAATCAATTCTCGTCGCTTATAAGTGATAGAAATCAATTCTCGTCACTTATAAGTGACAGAAATCAATTCTCGTCACTTATAAGTGACAAAAATCAATTCTCGTCACTTATAAGTGACAGAAATCAATTCTCGTCACTTATAAGTGACAGAAATCAATTTTCGTCACTTATAAGTGACAGAAATCAATTCTCGTCACTTATAAGTGACAAAAATCAATTCTCGTCACTTATGAGTGACAGAAATCAATTCTCGTCACTTATAAGTGACAGAAATCCATTCTCGTCACTTATAAGTGATGGAAATCAATTCTCGTCACTTATGAGTGATGGAAATCAATTCTCGTCACTTATAAGTGATGGAAATCAATTCTCGTGACTTATAAGTGACAGAAATCAATTCTCGTCACTTATAAGTGACAGAAATCAATTCTCGTCACTTATAAGTGACAGAAATCCATTCTCGTCACTTATAAGTGATGGAAATCAATTCTCGTCACTTATAAGTGATGGAAATCAATTCTCGTCACTTATAAGTGATGGAAATCAATTCTCGTCACTTATTAGTGACAGAAATCAATTCTCGTCACTTATAAGTGACAGAAATCCATTCTCGTCACTTATAAGTGATGGATATCAATTCTCGTCACTTATAAGTGACAGAAATCAATTCTCGTCACTTATAAGTGACAGAAATCAATTTTCGTCACTTATAAATGACAGAAATCCATTCTCGTCACTTATAAGTGATGGAAATCAATTCTCGTCACTAATAAGTGATGGAAATCAATTCTCGTCACTTATAAGTGATGGAAATCAATTCTCGTCACTTATAAGTGATGGAAATCAATTCTCGTCACTTATAAGTGACAGAAATCAATTCTCGTCACTTCTAAGTGACAGAAATCAATTCTCGTCGCTTATAAGTGACAGAAATCAATTCTCGTCACTTATAAGTGACAGAAATCAATTCTCGTCACTTATAAGTGACAAAAATCAATTCTCGTCACTTATAAGTGACAGAAATCAATTCTCGTCACTTATAAGTGACAGAAATCAATTTTCGTCACTTATAAGTGACAGAAATCAATTCTCGTCACTTATAAGTGACAAAAATCAATTCTCGTCACTTATGAGTGACAGAAATCAATTCTCGTCACTTATAAGTGACAGAAATCCATTCTCGTCACTTATAAGTGATGGAAATCAATTCTCGTCACTTATGAGTGATGGAAATCAATTCTCGTCACTTATAAGTGATGGAAATCAATTCTCGTGACTTATAAGTGACAGAAATCAATTCTCGTCACTTATAAGTGACAGAAATCAATTCTCGTCACTTATAAGTGACAGAAATCCATTCTCGTCACTTATAAGTGATGGAAATCAATTCTCGTCACTTATAAGTGATGGAAATCAATTCTCGTCACTTATAAGTGATGGAAATGAATTCTCGTCACTGATAAGTGACAGAAATCAATTCTCGTCACTTATAAGTGATGGAAATCAATTCTCGTCACTTATAAGTGATGGAAATCAATTCTCGTCACTTATAAGTGACAGAAATCAATTCTCGTCACTTATAAGTGACAGAAATCAATTCTCGTCATTTATAAGTGACAGAAATCCATTCTCGTCACTTATAAGTGATGGAAATCAATTCTCGTCACTTATAAGTGACAGAAATCAATTCTCGTCACTTATAAGTGACAGAAATCAATTCTCGTCACTTGTAAGTGACAGAAATCCATTCTCGTCACTTATAAGTGATGGAAATCAATTCTCGTCACTTATAAGTGACAGAAATCAATTCTCGTCACTTATAAGTGACAGAAATCAATTCTCGTCACTTATAAGTGACAGAAATCCATTCTCGTCACTTATAAGTGATGGAAATCGATTCTCGTCACTTATAAGTGATGGAAATCAATTCTCGTCACTTATAAGTGACAGAAATCAATTCTCGTCACTTATAAATGACAAAAATCAATTCTCGTCACTTATAAGTGACAAAAATCAATTCTCGTCACTTATAAGTGATGGAAATCAATTCTCGTCACTTATAAGTGATGGAAATCAATTCTCGTCACTTATAAGTGACAGAAATCAATTCTCGTCACTTATAAGTGACAAAAATCAATTCTCGTCACTTATAAGTGACAGAAATCAATTCTCGTCACTTATAAGTGACAGAAATCAATTCTCGTCATTTATAAGTGACAGAAATCCATTCTCGTCACTTATAAGTGATGGAAATCAATTCTCGTCACTTATAAGTGACAGAAATCAATTCTCGTCACTTATAAGTGACAGAAATCAATTCTCGTCACTTATAAGTGACAGAAATCCATTCTCGTCACTTATAAGTGATGGAAATCGATTCTCGTCACTTATAAGTGATGAAAATCAATTCTCGTCACTTATAAGTGACAGAAATCAATTCTCGTCACTTATAAATGACAAAAATCAATTCTCGTCACTTATAAGTGACAAAAATCAATTCTCGTCACTTATAAGTGATGGAAATCAATTTTCGTCACTTATAAGTGATGGAAATCGATTTTCGTCACTTATAAGTGATGGAAATCAATTCTCGTCACTTATAAGTGACAGAAATCAATTCTCGTCACTTATAAATGACAAAAATCAATTCTCGTCACTTATAAGTGACAAAAATCAATTCTCGTCACTTATAAGTGATGGAAATCAATTCTCGTCACTTATAAGTGATGGAAATCAATTCTCGTCACTTATAAGTGACAGAAATCAATTCTCGTCACTTATAAGTGACAAAAATCAATTCTCGTCACTTATAAGTGACAGAAATCAATTCTCGTCACTTATAAGTGACAGAAATCAATTTTCGTCACTTATAAGTGACAGAAATCAATTCTCGTCACTTATAAATGACAAAAATCAATTCTCGTCACTTATAAGTGACAGAAATCCATTCTCATCACTTATAAGTGATGGAAATCGATTCTCGTCACTTATAAGTGATGGAAATCAATTCTCGTCACTTATAAGTGACAGAAATCAATTCTCGTCACTTATAAGTGACAGAAATCAATTCTCGTCACTTATAAGTGACAGAAATCAATTCTCGTCACTTATAAGTGACAGAAATCAATTCTCGTCACTTATAAGTGACAGAAATCAATTCTCGTCACTTATAAGTGATGGAAATCAATTCTCGTCACTTATAAGTGACAGAAATCAATTCTCGTCACTTATAAGTGACAGAAATCAATTCTCGTCACTTATAAGTGACAGAAATCCATTCTCGTCACTTATAAGTGACAGAAATCCATTCTCGTCACTTATAAGTGATGGAAATCGATTCTCGTCACTTATAAGTGACAGAAATCAATTCTCGTCACTTATAAGTGACAGAAATCCATTCTCGTCACTTATAAGTGACAGAAATCCATTCTCGTCACTTATAAGTGACAGAAATCCATTCTCGTCACTTATAAGTGACAGAAATCCATTCTCGTCACTTATAAGTGATGGAAATCGATTCTCGTCACTTATAAGTGATGGAAATCAATTTTCGTCACTTATAAGTGATGGAAATCAATTCTCGTCACTTTTAAGTGACAGAAATCAATTCTCGTCACTTATAAGTGACAGAAATCAATTCTCGTCACTTGTAAGTGACAGAAATCCATTCTCGTCACTTATAAGTGACAGAAATCAATTCTCGTCACTTGTAAGTGACAGAAATCCATTCTCGTCACTTATAAGTGATGGAAATCAATTCTCGTCACTTATAAGTGACAGAAATCAATTCTCGTCACTTATAAGTGACAGAAATCAATTCTCGTCACTTATAAGTGACAGAAATCAATTCTCGTCACTTGTAAGTGACAGAAATCCATTCTCGTCACTTATAAGTGATGGAAATCAATTCTCGTCACTTATAAGTGACAGAAATCAATTCTCGTCACTTATAAGTGACAGAAATCAATTCTCGTCACTTATAAGTGACAGAAATCCATTCTCGTCACTTATAAGTGACAGAAATCCATTCTCGTCACTTATAAGTGATGGAAATCGATTCTCGTCACTTATAAGTGATGGAAATCAATTCTCGTCACTTATAAGTGATGGAAATCAATTCTCGTCACTTTTAAGTGACAGAAATCAATTCTCGTCACTTATAAGTGACAGAAATCAATTCTCGTCACTTGTAAGTGACAGAAATCCATTCTCGTCACTTATAAGTGATGGAAATCAATTCTCGTCACTTATAAGTGACAGAAATCAATTCTCGTCACTTGTAAGTGACAGAAATCCATTCTCGTCACTTATAAGTGATGGAAATCAATTCTCGTCACTTATAAGTGACAGAAATCAATTCTCGTCACTTATAAGTGACAGAAATCAATTCTCGTCACTTATAAGTGACAGAAATCCATTCTCGTCACTTATAAGTGACAGAAATCCATTCTCGTCACTTATAAGTGATGGAAATCGATTCTCGTCACTTATAAGTGACAGAAATCAATTCTCGTCACTTATAAGTGACAGAAATCCATTCTCGTCACTTATAAGTGACAGAAATCCATTCTCGTCACTTATAAGTGATGGAAATCGATTCTCGTCACTTATAAGTGATGGAAATCAATTCTCGTCACTTATAAGTGACAGAAATCAATTCTCGTCACTTATAAATGACAAAAATCAATTCTCGTCACTTATAAGTGACAAAAATCAATTCTCGTCACTTATAAGTGATGGAAATCAATTCTCGTCACTTATAAGTGACAGAAATCAATTCTCGTCACTTCTAAGTGACAGAAATCAATTCTCGTCGCTTATAAGTGACAGAAATCAATTCTCGTCACTTATAAGTGACAGAAATCAATTCTCGTCACTTATAAGTGACAAAAATCAATTCTCGTCACTTATAAGTGACAGAAATCAATTCTCGTCACTTATAAGTGACAGAAATCAATTTTCGTCACTTATAAGTGACAGAAATCAATTCTCGTCACTTATAAGTGACAAAAATCAATTCTCGTCACTTATGAGTGACAGAAATCAATTCTCGTCACTTATAAGTGACAGAAATCCATTCTCGTCACTTATAAGTGATGGAAATCAATTCTCGTCACTTATGAGTGATGGAAATCAATTCTCGTCACTTATAAGTGATGGAAATCAATTCTCGTGACTTATAAGTGACAGAAATCAATTCTCGTCACTTATAAGTGACAGAAATCAATTCTCGTCACTTATAAGTGACAGAAATCCATTCTCGTCACTTATAAGTGATGGAAATCAATTCTCGTCACTTATAAGTGATGGAAATCAATTCTCGTCACTTATAAGTGATGGAAATCAATTCTCGTCACTTATTAGTGACAGAAATCAATTCTCGTCACTTATAAGTGACAGAAATCCATTCTCGTCACTTATAAGTGATGGATATCAATTCTCGTCACTTATAAGTGACAGAAATCAATTCTCGTCACTTATAAGTGACAGAAATCAATTTTCGTCACTTATAAATGACAGAAATCCATTCTCGTCACTTATAAGTGATGGAAATCAATTCTCGTCACTTATAAGTGATGGAAATCAATTCTCGTCACTTATAAGTGATGGAAATCAATTCTCGTCACTTATAAGTGATGGAAATCAATTCTCGTCACTTATAAGTGACAGAAATCAATTCTCGTCACTTCTAAGTGACAGAAATCAATTCTCGTCGCTTATAAGTGACAGAAATCAATTCTCGTCACTTATAAGTGACAGAAATCAATTCTCGTCACTTATAAGTGACAAAAATCAATTCTCGTCACTTATAAGTGACAGAAATCAATTCTCGTCACTTATAAGTGACAGAAATCAATTTTCGTCACTTATAAGTGACAGAAATCAATTCTCGTCACTTATAAGTGACAAAAATCAATTCTCGTCACTTATGAGTGACAGAAATCAATTCTCGTCACTTATAAGTGACAGAAATCCATTCTCGTCACTTATAAGTGATGGAAATCAATTCTCGTCACTTATGAGTGATGGAAATCAATTCTCGTCACTTATAAGTGATGGAAATCAATTCTCGTGACTTATAAGTGACAGAAATCAATTCTCGTCACTTATAAGTGACAGAAATCAATTCTCGTCACTTATAAGTGACAGAAATCCATTCTCGTCACTTATAAGTGATGGAAATCAATTCTCGTCACTTATAAGTGATGGAAATCAATTCTCGTCACTTATAAGTGATGGAAATGAATTCTCGTCACTGATAAGTGACAGAAATCAATTCTCGTCACTTATAAGTGATGGAAATCAATTCTCGTCACTTATAAGTGATGGAAATCAATTCTCGTCACTTATAAGTGACAGAAATCAATTCTCGTCACTTATAAGTGACAGAAATCAATTCTCGTCATTTATAAGTGACAGAAATCCATTCTCGTCACTTATAAGTGATGGAAATCAATTCTCGTCACTTATAAGTGACAGAAATCAATTCTCGTCACTTATAAGTGACAGAAATCAATTCTCGTCACTTGTAAGTGACAGAAATCCATTCTCGTCACTTATAAGTGATGGAAATCAATTCTCGTCACTTATAAGTGACAGAAATCAATTCTCGTCACTTATAAGTGACAGAAATCAATTCTCGTCACTTATAAGTGACAGAAATCCATTCTCGTCACTTATAACTGATGGAAATCGATTCTCGTCACTTATAAGTGATGGAAATCAATTCTCGTCACTTATAAGTGACAGAAATCAATTCTCGTCACTTATAAATGACAAAAATCAATTCTCGTCACTTATAAGTGACAAAAATCAATTCTCGTCACTTATAAGTGATGGAAATCAATTCTCGTCACTTATAAGTGATGGAAATCAATTCTCGTCACTTATAAGTGACAGAAATCAATTCTCGTCACTTATAAGTGACAAAAATCAATTCTCGTCACTTATAAGTGACAGAAATCAATTCTCGTCACTTATAAGTGACAGAAATCAATTCTCGTCATTTATAAGTGACAGAAATCCATTCTCGTCACTTATAAGTGATGGAAATCAATTCTCGTCACTTATAAGTGACAGAAATCAATTCTCGTCACTTATAAGTGACAGAAATCAATTCTCGTCACTTGTAAGTGACAGAAATCCATTCTCGTCACTTATAAGTGATGGAAATCAATTCTCGTCACTTATAAGTGACAGAAATCAATTCTCGTCACTTATAAGTGACAGAAATCAATTCTCGTCACTTATAAGTGACAGAAATCCATTCTCGTCACTTATAAGTGATGGAAATCGATTCTCGTCACTTATAAGTGATGGAAATCAATTCTCGTCACTTATAAGTGACAGAAATCAATTCTCGTCACTTATAAATGACAAAAATCAATTCTCGTCACTTATAAAAGACAAAAATCAATTCTCGTCACTTATAAGTGATGGAAATCAATTCTCGTCACTTATAAGTGACAGAAATCAATTCTCGTCACTTATAAGTGACAAAAATCAATTCTCGTCACTTATAAGTGACAGAAATCAATTCTCGTCACTTATAAGTGACAGAAATCAATTTTCGTCACTTATAAGTGATGGAAATCAATTCTCGACACTTATAAGTGACAGAAATCAATTCTCGTCACTTATAAGTGACAGAAATCAATTCTCGTCACTTGTAAGTGACAGAAATCCATTCTCGTCACTTATAAATGATGGAAATCAATTCTCGTCACTTATAAGTGACAGAAATCAATTCTCGTCACTTATAAGTGACAGAAATCAATTCTCGTCACTTATAAGTGACAGAAATCCATTCTCGTCACTTATAAGTGATGGAAATCGATTCTCGTCACTTATAAGTGATGAAAATCAATTCTCGTCACTTATAAGTGACAGAAATCAATTCTCGTCACTTATAAATGACAAAAATCAATTCTCGTCACTTATAAGTGACAAAAATCAATTCTCGTCACTTATAAGTGATGGAAATCAATTTTCGTCACTTATAAGTGATGGAAATCGATTCTCGTCACTTATAAGTGATGGAAATCAATTCTCGTCACTTATAAGTGACAGAAATCAATTCTCGTCACTTATAAATGACAAAAATCAATTCTCGTCACTTATAAGTGACAAAAATCAATTCTCGTCACTTATAAGTGATGGAAATCAATTCTCGTCACTTATAAGTGATGGAAATCAATTCTCGTCACTTATAAGTGACAGAAATCAATTCTCGTCACTTATAAGTGACAAAAATCAATTCTCGTCACTTATAAGTGACAGAAATCAATTCTCGTCACTTATAAGTGACAGAAATCAATTTTCGTCACTTATAAGTGACAGAAATCAATTCTCGTCACTTATAAATGACAAAAATCAATTCTCGTCACTTATAAGTGACAAAAATCAATTCTCGTCACTTATAAGTGATGGAAATCAATTTTCGTCACTTATAAGTGATGGAAATCGATTCTCGTCACTTATAAGTGATGGAAATCAATTCTCGTCACTTATAAGTGACAGAAATCAATTCTCGTCACTTATAAATGACAAAAATCAATTCTCGTCACTTATAAGTGACAAAAATCAATTCTCGTCACTTATAAGTGCTAAAAATCAATTCTCGTTACTTATAAGTGATGGAAATCAATTCTCGTCACTTATAAGTGATGGAAATCAATTCTCGTCACTTATAAGTGACAGAAATCAATTCTCGTCACTTATAAGTGACAAAAATCAATTCTCGTCACTTATAAGTGACAGAAATCAATTTTCGTCACTTATAAGTGACAGAAATCAATTTTCGTCACTTATAAATGACAGAAATCCATTCTCGTCACTTATAAGTGATGGAAATCAATTCTCGTCACTTATAAGTGATGGAAATCAATTCTCGTCACTTATAAGTGATGGAAATCAATTCTCGTCACTTATAAGTGACAGAAATCAATTCTCGTCACTTCTAAGTGACAGAAATCAATTCTCGTCGCTTATAAGTGACAGAAATCAATTCTCGTCACTTATAAGTGACAGAAATCAATTCTCGTCACTTATAAGTGACAAAAATCAATTCTCGTCACTTATAAGTGACAGAAATCAATTCTCGTCACTTATAAGTGACAGAAATCAATTTTCGTCACTTATAAGTGACAGAAATCAATTCTCGTCACTTATAAGTGACAGAAATCAATTCTCGTCACTTATAAGTGACAAAAATCAATTCTCGTCACTTATGAGTGACAGAAATCAATTCTCGTCACTTATAAGTGACAGAAATCCATTCTCGTCACTTATAAGTGATGGAAATCAATTCTCGTCACTTATGAGTGATGGAAATCAATTCTCGTCACTTATAAGTGATGGAAATCAATTCTCGTGACTTATAAGTGACAGAAATCAATTCTCGTCACTTATAAGTGACAGAAATCAATTCTCGTCACTTATAAGTTACAGAAATCCATTCTCGTCACTTATAAGTGATGGAAATCAATTCTCGTCACTTATAAGTGATGGAAATCAGTTCTCGTCACTTATAAGTGATGGAAATGAATTCTCGTCACTGATAAGTGACAGAAATCAATTCTCGTCACTTATAAGTGATGGAAATCAATTCTCGTCACTTATAAGTGATGGAAATCAATTCTCGTCACTTATAAGTGACAGAAATCAATTCTCGTCACTTATAAGTGACAGAAATCAATTCTCGTCATTTATAAGTGACAGAAATCCATTCTCGTCACTTATAAGAGATGGAAATCAATTCTCGTCACTTATAAGTGACAGAAATCAATTCTCGTCACTTATAAGTGACAGAAATCAATTCTCGTCACTTGTAAGTGACAGAAATCCATTCTCGTCACTTATAAGTGATGGAAATCAATTCTCGTCACTTATAAGTGACAGAAATCAATTCTCGTCACTTATAAGTGACAGAAATCAATTCTCGTCACTTATAAGTGACAGAAATCCATTCTCGTCACTTATAAGTGATGGAAATCGATTCTCGTCACTTATAAGTGATGGAAATCAATTCTCGTCACTTATAAGTGATGGAAATCAATTCTCGTCACTTATAAGTGATGGAAATCAATTCTCGTCACTTATAAGTGATGGAAATCAATTCTCGTCACTTATAAGTGACAGAAATCAATTCTCGTCACTTATAAGTGACAGAAATCAATTCTCGTCACTTATAAGTGACAGAAATCAATTCTCGTCACTTATAAGTGACAGAAATCCATTCTCGTCACTTATAAGTGACAGAAATCAATTCTCGTCTCTTATAAGTGACAGAAATCAATTCTCGTCACTTATAAGTGACAGAAATCAATTCTCGTCACTTATAAGTGACAGAAATCAATTCTCGTCACTTATAAGTGACAAAAATCAATTCTCGTCACTTATAAGTGATGGAAATCAATTCTCGTCACTTTTAAGTGACAGAAATCAATTCTCGTCACTTATAAGTGACAGAAATCCATTCTCGTCATTTATAAGTGATGGAAATCAATTCTCGTCACTTATAAGTGATGGAAATCAATTCTCGTCACTTATAAGTGACAGAAATCAATTCTCGTCACTTATAAGTGACAGAAATCAATTCTCGTCACTTATAAGTGACAGAAATCCATTCTCGTCACTTATAAGTGATGGAAATCAATTCTCGTCACTTATAAGTGATGGAAATCAGTTCTCGTCACTTATAAGTGATGGAAATGAATTCTCGTCACTGATAAGTGACAGAAATCAATTCTCGTCACTTATAAGTGATGGAAATCATTTCTCGTCACTTATAAGTGATGGAAATCAATTCTCGTCACTTATAAGTGACAGAAATCAATTCTCGTCACTTATAAGTGACAGAAATCAATTCTCGTCATTTATAAGTGACAGAAATCCATTCTCGTCACTTATAAGAGATGGAAATCAATTCTCGTCACTTATAAGTGACAGAAATCAATTCTCGTCACTTATAAGTGACAGAAATCAATTCTCGTCACTTGTAAGTGACAGAAATCCATTCTCGTCACTTATAAGTGATGGAAATCAATTCTCGTCACTTATAAGTGACAGAAATCAATTCTCGTCACTTATAAGTGACAGAAATCAATTCTCGTCACTTATAAGTGACAGAAATCCATTCTCGTCACTTATAAGTGATGGAAATCGATTCTCGTCACTTATAAGTGATGGAAATCAATTCTCGTCACTTATAAGTGACAGAAATCAATTCTCGTCACTTATAAATGACAAAAATCAATTCTCGTCACTTATAAGTGACAAAAATCAATTCTCGTCACTTATAAGTGATGGAAATCAATTCTCGTCACTTATAAGTGATGGAAATCAATTCTCGTCACTTATAAGTGACAGAAATCAATTCTCGTCACTTATAAGTGACAAAAATCAATTCTCGTCACTTATAAGTGACAGAAATCAATTCTCGTCACTTATAAGTGACAGAAATCAATTCTCGTCATTTATAAGTGACAGAAATCCATTCTCGTCACTTATAAGTGATGGAAATCAATTCTCGTCACTTATAAGTGACAGAAATCAATTCTCGTCACTTATAAGTGACAGAAATCAATTCTCGTCACTTGTAAGTGACAGAAATCCATTCTCGTCACTTATAAGTGATGGAAATCAATTCTCGTCACTTATAAGTGACAGAAATCAATTCTCGTCACTTATAAGTGACAGAAATCAATTCTCGTCACTTATAAGTGACAGAAATCCATTCTCGTCACTTATAAGTGATGGAAATCGATTCTCGTCACTTATAAGTGATGGAAATCAATTCTCGTCACTTATAAGTGACAGAAATCAATTCTCGTCACTTATAAATGACAAAAATCAATTCTCGTCACTTATAAGTGACAAAAATCAATTCTCGTCACTTATAAGTGATGGAAATCAATTCTCGTCACTTATAAGTGATGGAAATCAATTCTCGTCACTTATGAGTGATGGAAATCAATTCTCGTCACTTATAAGTGATGGAAATCAATTCTCGTCACTTATAAGTGATGGAAATGAATTCTCGTCACTTATAAGTGACAGAAATCAATTCTCGTCACTTATAAGTGATGGAAATCAATTCTCGTCACTTATAAGTGATGGAAATCAATTCTCGTCACTTATAAGTGACAAAAATCAATTCTCGTCACTTATGAGTGACAGAAATCAATTCTCGTCACTTATAAGTGACAGAAATCAATTCTCGTCACTTATAAGTGATGGAAATCAATTCTCGTCACTTATGAGTGATGGAAATCAATTCTCGTCACTTATAAGTGATGGAAATCAATTCTCGTCACTTATAAGTGATGGAAATGAATTCTCGTCACTTATAAGTGACAGAAATCAATTCTCGTCACTTATAAGTGATGGAAATCAATTCTCGTCACTTATAAGTGATGGAAATCAATTCTCGTCACTTATAAGTGATGGAAATCAATTCTCGTCACTTATAAGTGATGGAAATCAATTCTCGTCACTTATAAGTGACAGAAATCAATTCTCGTCACTTATAAGTGACAGAAATCAATTCTCGTCACTTATAAGTGACAGAAATCAATTCTCGTCACTTATAAGTGACAGAAATCCATTCTCGTCACTTATAAGTGACAGAAATCAATTCTCGTCTCTTATAAGTGACAGAAATCAATTCTCGTCACTTATAAGTGACAGAAATCAATTCTCGTCACTTATAAGTGACAGAAATCAATTCTCGTCACTTATAAGTGACAAAAATCAATTCTCGTCACTTATAAGTGATGGAAATCAATTCTCGTCACTTTTAAGTGACAGAAATCAATTCTCGTCACTTATAAGTGACAGAAATCAATTCTCGTCACTTATAAGTGATGGAAATCAATTCTCGTCACTTATGAGTGATGGAAATCAATTCTCGTCACTTATAAGTGATGGAAATCAATTCTCGTCACTTATAAGTGATGGAAATGAATTCTCGTCACTTATAAGTGACAGAAATCAATTCTCGTCACTTATAAGTGACAGAAATCAATTCTCGTCACTTATAAGTGACAGAAATCCATTCTCGTCACTTATAAGTGATGGAAATCGATTCTCGTCACTTATAAGTGATGGAAATCAATTCTCGTCACTTATAAGTGACAGAAATCAATTCTCGTCACTTATAAATGACAAAAATCAATTCTCGTCACTTATAAGTGACAAAAATCAATTCTCGTCACTTATAAGTGATGGAAATCAATTCTCGTCACTTATAAGTGATGGAAATCAATTCTCGTCACTTATGAGTGATGGAAATCAATTCTCGTCACTTATAAGTGATGGAAATCAATTCTCGTCACTTATAAGTGATGGAAATGAATTCTCGTCACTTATAAGTGACAGAAATCAATTCTCGTCACTTATAAGTGATGGAAATCAATTCTCGTCACTTATAAGTGATGGAAATCAATTCTCGTCACTTATAAGTGACAAAAATCAATTCTCGTCACTTATGAGTGACAGAAATCAATTCTCGTCACTTATAAGTGACAGAAATCAATTCTCGTCACTTATGAGTGACAGAAATCAATTCTCGTCTCTTATAAGTGACAGAAATCAATTCTCGTCACTTATAAGTGACAGAAATCAATTCTCGTCACTTATAAGTGACAGAAATCAATTCTCGTCACTTATAAGTGACAAAAATCAATTCTCGTCACTTATAAATGACAAAAATCAATTCTCGTCACTTATAAGTGACAAAAATCAATTCTCGTCACTTATAAGTGATGGAAATCAATTCTCGTCACTTATAAGTGATGGAAATCAATTCTCGTCACTTATAAGTGATGGAAATCAATTCTCGTCACTTATAAGTGACAGAAATCAATTCTCGTCACTTATAAGTGACAGAAATCAATTCTCGTCACTTATAAGTGACAGAAATCCATTCTCGTCACTTATAAGTGACAGAAATCAATTCTCGTCTCTTATAAGTGACAGAAATCAATTCTCGTCACTTATAAGTGACAGAAATCAATTCTCGTCACTTATAAGTGACAGAAATCAATTCTCGTCACTTATAAGTGACAAAAATCAATTCTCGTCACTTATAAGTGATGGAAATCAATTCTCGTCACTTTTAAGTGATGGAAATCAATTCTCGTCACTTATAAGTGACAGAAATCAATTCTCGTCACTTATAAGTGACAGAAATCAATTCTCGTCACTCATAAGTGACAGAAATCCATTCTCGTCACTTATAAGTGATGGAAATCAATTCTCGTCACTTATAAGTGACAGAAATCAATTCTCGTCACTTATAAGTGACAGAAATCAATTCTCGTCACTTGTAAGTGACAGAAATCCATTCTCGTCACTTATAAGTGATGGAAATCAATTCTCGTCACTTATAAGTGATGGAAATCAATTCTCGTCACTTATAAGTGATGGAAATCAATTCTCGTCACTTATAAGTGATGGAAATCAATTCTCGTCACTTATAAGTGACAAAAATCAATTCTCGTCACTTATAAGTGACAGAAATCAATTCTCGTCACTTATAAGTGACAGAAATCCATTCTCGTCACTTATAAGTGATGGAAATCGATTCTCGTCACTTATAAGTGACAGAAATCCATTCTCGTCACTTATAAGTGACAGAAATCCATTCTCGTCACTTATAAGTGATGGAAATCGATTCTCGTCACTTATAAGTGACAGAAATCAATTCTCGTCACTTATAAGTGACAGAAATCCATTCTCGTCACTTATAAGTGACAGAAATCCATTCTCGTCACTTATAAGTGATGGAAATCGATTCTCGTCACTTATAAGTGATGGAAATCAATTCTCGTCACTTATAAGTGACAGAAATCAATTCTCGTCACTTATAAATGACAAAAATCAATTCTCGTCACTTATAAGTGACAAAAATCAATTCTCGTCACTTATAAGTGATGGAAATCAATTCTCGTCACTTATAAGTGATGGAAATCAATTCTCGTCACTTATAAGTGACAGAAATCAATTCTCGTCACTTATAAGTGACAAAAATCAATTCTCGTCACTTATAAGTGACAGAAATCAATTCTCGTCACTTATAAGTGACAGAAATCCATTCTCGTCACTCATAAGTGATGGAAATCGATTCTCGTCACTTATAAGTGATGGAAATCAATTCTCGTCACTTATAAGTGACAGAAATCAATTCTCGTCACTTATAAGTGACAGAAATCAATTCTCGTCACTTATAAGTGACAGAAATCAATTCTCGTCACTTGTAAGTGACAGAAATCCATTCTCGTCACTTATAAGTGATGGAAATCAATTCTCGTCACTTATAAGTGACAGAAATGAATTCTCGTCACTTATAAGTGACAGAAATCAATTCTCGTCACTTATAAGTGACAGAAATCGATTCTCGTCACTTATAAGTGATGGAAATCGATTCTCGTCACTTATAAGTGATGGAAATCAATTCTCGTCACTTATAAGTGACAGAAATCAATTCTCGTCACTTATAAATGACAAAAATCAATTCTCGTCACTTATAAGTGACAAAAATCAATTCTCGTCACTTATAAGTGATGGAAATCAATTCTCGTCACTTATAAGTGATGGAAATCAATTCTCGTCACTTATAAGTGACAGAAATCAATTCTCGTCACTTATAAGTGACAAAAATCAATTCTCGTCACTTATAAGTGACAGAAATCAATTCTCGTCACTTATAAGTGACAGAAATCAATTTTCGTCACTTATAAGTGACAGAAATACATTCTCGTCACTTATAAATGACAAAAATCAATTCTCGTCACTTATGAATGACAAAAATCAATTCTCGTCACTTATAAGTGATGGAAATCAATTCTCGTCACTTATAAGTGATGGAAATCAATTCTCGTCACTTATAAGTGACAGAAATCAATTCTCGTCACTTATAAGTGACAAAAATCAATTCTCGTCACTTATAAGTGACAGAAATCAATTTTCGTCACTTATAAGTGACAGAAATCAATTTTCGTCACTTATAAATGACAGAAATCCATTCTCGTCACTTATAAGTGATGGAAATCAATTCTCGTCACTTATAAGTGATGGAAATCCATTCTCGTCACTTATAATTGATGGAAATCAATTCTCGTCACTTATAAGTGACAGAAATCAATTCTCGTCACTTCTAAGTGACAGAAATCAATTCTCGTCGCTTATAAGTGACAGAAATCAATTCTCGTCACTTATAAGTGACAGAAATCAATTCTCGTCACTTATAAGTGACAAAAATCAATTCTCGTCACTTATAAGTGACAGAAATCAATTCTCGTCACTTATAAGTGACAGAAATCAATTTTCGTCACTTATAAGTGACAGAAATCAATTCTCGTCACTTATAAGTGACAAAAATCAATTCTCGTCACTTATGAGTGACAGAAATCAATTCTCGTCACTTATAAGTGACAGAAATCCATTCTCGTCACTTATAAGTGATGGAAATCAATTCTCGTCACTTATGAGTGATGGAAATCAATTCTCGTCACTTATAAGTGATGGAAATCAATTCTCGTGACTTATAAGTGACAGAAATCAATTCTCGTCACTTATAAGTGACAGAAATCAATTCTCGTCACTTATAAGTGACAGAAATCCATTCTCGTCACTTATAAGTGATGGAAATCAATTCTCGTCACTTATAAGTGATGGAAATCAATTCTCGTCACTTATAAGTGATGGAAATGAATTCTCGTCACTGATAAGTGACAGAAATCAATTCTCGTCACTTATAAGTGATGGAAATCAATTCTCGTCACTTATAAGTGATGGAAATCAATTCTCGTCACTTATAAGTGACAGAAATCAATTCTCGTCACTTATGAGTGACAGAAATCAATTCTCGTCATTTATAAGTGACAGAAATCCATTCTCGTCACTTATAAGTGATGGAAATCAATTCTCGTCACTTATAAGTGACAGAAATCAATTCTCGTCACTTATAAGTGACAGAAATCAATTCTCGTCACTTGTAAGTGACAGAAATCCATTCTCGTCACTTATAAGTGATGGAAATCAATTCTCGTCACTTATAAGTGACAGAAATCAATTCTCGTCACTTATAAGTGACAGAAATCAATTCTCGTCACTTATAAGTGACAGAAATCCATTCTCGTCACTTATAAGTGATGGAAATCGATTCTCGTCACTTATAAGTGATGGAAATCAATTCTCGTCACTTATAAGTGACAGAAATCAATTCTCGTCACTTATAAATGACAAAAATCAATTCTCGTCACTTATAAGTGACAAAAATCAATTCTCGTCACTTATAAGTGATGGAAATCAATTCTCGTCACTTATAAGTGATGGAAATCAATTCTCGTCACTTATAAGTGACAGAAATCAATTCTCGTCACTTATAAGTGACAAAAATCAATTCTCGTCACTTATAAGTGACAGAAATCAATTCTCGTCACTTATAAGTGACAGAAATCAATTCTCGTCATTTATAAGTGACAGAAATCCATTCTCGTCACTTATAAGTGATGGAAATCAATTCTCGTCACTTATAAGTGACAGAAATCAATTCTCGTCACTTATAAGTGACAGAAATCAATTCTCGTCACTTGTAAGTGACAGAAATCCATTCTCGTCACTTATAAGTGATGGAAATCAATTCTCGTCACTTATAAGTGACAGAAATCAATTCTCGTCACTTATAAGTGACAGAAATCAATTCTCGTCACTTATAAGTGACAGAAATCCATTCTCGTCACTTATAAGTGATGGAAATCGATTCTCGTTACTTATAAGTGATGGAAATCAATTCTCGTCACTTATAAGTGACAGAAATCAATTCTCGTCACTTATAAATGACAAAAATCAATTCTCGTCACTTATAAGTGACAAAAATCAATTCTCGTCACTTATAAGTGATGGAAATCAATTCTCGTCACTCATAAGTGACAGAAATCAATTCTCGTCACTTATAAGTGACAGAAATCAATTCTCGTCACTTATAAGTGACAGAAATCCATTCTCGTCACTTATAAGTGATGGAAATCGATTCTCGTCACTTATAAGTGATGAAAATCAATTCTCGTCACTTATAAGTGACAGAAATCAATTCTCGTCACTTATAAATGACAAAAATCAATTCTCGTCACTTATAAGTGACAAAAATCAATTCTCGTCACTTATAAGTGATGGAAATCAATTTTCGTCACTTATAAGTGATGGAAATCGATTCTCGTCACTTATAAGTGATGGAAATCAATTCTCGTCACTTATAAGTGACAGAAATCGATTCTCGTCACTTATAAATGACAAAAATCAATTCTCGTCACTTATAAGTGACAGAAATCAATTTTCGTCACTTATAAATGACAGAAATCCATTCTCGTCACTTATAAGTGATGGAAATCAATTCTCGTCACTTATAAGTGATGGAAATCAATTCTCGTCACTTATAAGTGATGGAAATCAATTCTCGTCACTTATAAGTGACAGAAATCAATTCTCGTCACTTCTAAGTGACAGAAATCAATTCTCGTCGCTTATAAGTGACAGAAATCAATTCTCGTCACTTATAAGTGACAGAAATCAATTCTCGTCACTTATAAGTGACAAAAATCAATTCTCGTCACTTATAAGTGACAGAAATCAATTCTCGTCACTTATAAGTGACAGAAATCAATTTTCGTCACTTATAAGTGACAGAAATCAATTCTCGTCACTTATAAGTGACAAAAATCAATTCTCGTCACTTATGAGTGACAGAAATCAATTCTCGTCACTTATAAGTGACAGAAATCCATTCTCGTCACTTATAAGTGATGGAAATCAATTCTCGTCACTTATGAGTGATGGAAATCAATTCTCGTCACTTATAAGTGATGGAAATCAATTCTCGTGACTTATAAGTGACAGAAATCAATTCTCGTCACTTATAAGTGACAGAAATCAATTCTCGTCACTTATAAGTGACAGAAATCCATTCTCGTCACTTATAAGTGATGGAAATCAATTCTCGTCACTTATAAGTGATGGAAATCAATTCTCGTCACTTATAAGTGATGGAAATGAATTCTCGTCACTGATAAGTGACAGAAATCAATTCTCGTCACTTATAAGTGATGGAAATCAATTCTCGTCACTTATAAGTGATGGAAATCAATTCTCGTCACTTATAAGTGACAGAAATCAATTCTCGTCACTTATGAGTGACAGAAATCAATTCTCGTCATTTATAAGTGACAGAAATCCATTCTCGTCACTTATAAGTGATGGAAATCAATTCTCGTCACTTATAAGTGACAGAAATCAATTCTCGTCACTTATAAGTGACAGAAATCAATTCTCGTCACTTGTAAGTGACAGAAATCCATTCTCGTCACTTATAAGTGATGGAAATCAATTCTCGTCACTTATAAGTGACAGAAATCAATTCTCGTCACTTATAAGTGACAGAAATCAATTCTCGTCACTTATAAGTGACAGAAATCCATTCTCGTCACTTATAAGTGATGGAAATTGATTCTCGTCACTTATAAGTGATGGAAATCAATTCTCGTCACTTATAAGTGACAGAAATCAATTCTCGTCACTTATAAATGACAAAAATCAATTCTCGTCACTTATAAGTGACAAAAATCAATTCTCGTCACTTATAAGTGATGGAAATCAATTCTCGTCACTTATAAGTGATGGAAATCAATTCTCGTCACTTATAAGTGACAGAAATCAATTCTCGTCACTTATAAGTGACAAAAATCAATTCTCGTCACTTATAAGTGACAGAAATCAATTCTCGTCACTTATAAGTGACAGAAATCAATTCTCGTCATTTATAAGTGACAGAAATCCATTTTCGTCACTTATAAGTGATGGAAATCAATTCTCGTCACTTATAAGTGACAGAAATCAATTCTCGTCACTTATAAGTGACAGAAATCAATTCTCGTCACTTGTAAGTGACAGAAATCCATTCTCGTCACTTATAAGTGATGGAAATCAATTCTCGTCACTTATAAGTGACAGAAATCAATTCTCGTCACTTATAAGTGACAGAAATCAATTCTCGTCACTTATAAGTGACAGAAATCCATTCTCGTCACTTATAAGTGATGGAAATCGATTCTCGTCACTTATAAGTGATGGAAATCAATTCTCGTCACTTATAAGTGACAGAAATCAATTCTCGTCACTTATAAATGACAAAAATCAATTCTCGTCACTTATAAGTGACAAAAATCAATTCTCGTCACTTATAAGTGACAGAAATCAATTCTCGTCACTTGTAAGTGACAGAAATCCATTCTCGTCACTTATAAGTGATGGAAATCAATTCTCGTCACTTATAAGTGATGGAAATCAATTCTCGTCACTTATAAGTGATGGAAATCAATTCTCGTCACTTATAAGTGACAGAAATCAATTCTCGTCACTTATAAATGACAAAAATCAATTCTCGTCACTTATAAGTGACAAAAATCAATTCTCGTCACTTATAAGTGATGGAAATCAATTCTCGTCACTTATAAGTGACAGAAATCAATTCTCGTCACTTATAAGTGACAAAAATCAATTCTCGTCACTTATAAGTGACAGAAATCAATTCTCGTCACTTATAAGTGACAGAAATCAATTCTCGTCACTTATAAGTGACAGAAATCAATTCTCGTCACTTATAAGTGACAGAAATCCATTCTCGTCACTTATAAGTGATGGAAATTGATTCTCGTCACTTATAAGTGATGGAAATCAATTCTCGTCACTTATAAGTGACAGAAATCAATTCTCGTCACTTATAAATGACAAAAATCAATTCTCGTCACTTATAAGTGACAAAAATCAATTCTCGTCACTTATAAGTGATGGAAATCAATTCTCGTCACTTATAAGTGATGGAAATCAATTCTCGTCACTTATAAGTGACAGAAATCAATTCTCGTCACTTATAAGTGACAAAAATCAATTCTCGTCACTTATAAGTGACAGAAATCAATTCTCGTCACTTATAAGTGACAGAAATCAATTCTCGTCATTTATAAGTGACAGAAATCCATTTTCGTCACTTATAAGTGATGGAAATCAATTCTCGTCACTTATAAGTGACAGAAATCAATTCTCGTCACTTATAAGTGACAGAAATCAATTCTCGTCACTTGTAAGTGACAGAAATCCATTCTCGTCACTTATAAGTGATGGAAATCAATTCTCGTCACTTATAAGTGACAGAAATCAATTCTCGTCACTTATAAGTGACAGAAATCAATTCTCGTCACTTATAAGTGACAGAAATCCATTCTCGTCACTTATAAGTGATGGAAATCGATTCTCGTCACTTATAAGTGATGGAAATCAATTCTCGTCACTTATAAGTGACAGAAATCAATTCTCGTCACTTATAAATGACAAAAATCAATTCTCGTCACTTATAAGTGACAAAAATCAATTCTCGTCACTTATAAGTGATGGAAATCAATTCTCGTATCTTATAAGTGACAGAAATCAATTCTCGTCACTTATAAGTGACAAAAATCAATTCTCGTCACTTATAAGTGACAGAAATCAATTCTCGTCACTTATAAGTGACAGAAATCAATTTTCGTCACTTATAAGTGATGGAAATCAATTCTCGTCACTTATAAGTGACAGAAATCAATTCTCGTCACTTATAAGTGATGGAAATCGATTCTCGTCACTTATAAGTGATGGAAATCAATTCTCGTCACTTATAAGTGACAGAAATCAATTCTCGTCACTTATAAATGACAAAAATCAATTCTCGTCACTTATAAGTGACAAAAATCAATTCTCGTCACTTATAAGTGATGGAAATCAATTCTCGTCACTTATAAGTGACAGAAATCAATTCTCGTCACTTATAAGTGACAAAAATCAATTCTCGTCACTTATAAGTGACAGAAATCAATTCTCGTCACTTATAAGTGACAGAAATCAATTCTCGTCACTTATAAGTGATGGAAATCAATTCTCGTCACTTATGAGTGATGGAAATCAATTCTCGTCACTTATAAGTGACAAAAATCAATTCTCGTCACTTATAAGTGACAGAAATCAATTCTCGTCACTTATAAGTGACAGAAATCAATTCTCGTCACTTATAAGTGATGGAAATCAATTCTCGTCACTTATGAGTGATGGAAATCAATTCTCGTCACTTATAAGTGATGGAAATCAATTCTCGTCACTTATAAGTGATGGAAATGAATTCTCGTCACTTATAAGTGACAGAAATCAATTCTCGTCACTTATAAGTGATGGAAATCAATTCTCGTCACTTATAAGTGATGGAAATCAATTCTCGTCACTTATAAGTGATGGCAATCAATTCTCGTCACTTATAAGTGATGGAAATCAATTCTCGTCACTTATAAGTGACAGAAATCAATTCTCGTCACTTATAAGTGACAGAAATCAATTCTCGTCACTTATAAGTGACAGAAATCAATTCTCGTCACTTATAAGTGACAGAAATCCATTCTCGTCACTTATAAGTGACAGAAATCAATTCTCGTCTCTTATAAGTGACAGAAATCAATTCTCGTCACTTATAAGTGACAGAAATCAATTCTCGTCACTTATAAGTGACAGAAATCAATTCTCGTCACTTATAAGTGACAAAAATCAATTCTCGTCACTTATAAGTGATGGAAATCAATTCTCGTCACTTTTAAGTGACAGAAATCAATTCTCGTCACTTATAAGTGACAGAAATCCATTCTCGTCATTTATAAGTGATGGAAATCAATTCTCGTCACTTATAAGTGATGGAAATCAATTCTCGTCACTTATAAGTGATGGAAATGAATTCTCGTCACTTCTAAGTGACAGAAATCAATTTTCGTCACTTATAAGTGATGGAAATCAATTCTCGTCACTTATAAGTGATGGAAATCAATTCTCGTCACTTATAAGTGATGGAAATCAATTCTCGTCACTTATAAGTGACAGAAATCAATTCTCGTCACTTATAAGTGACAGAAATCAATTCTCGTCACTTATAAGTGACAGAAATCAATTCTCGTCACTTATAAGTGACAGAAATCCATTCTCGTCACTTATAAGTGACAGAAATCAATTCTCGTCTCTTATAAGTGACAGAAATCAATTCTCGTCACTTATAAGTGACAGAAATCAATTCTCGTCACTTATAAGTGACAGAAATCAATTCTCGTCACTTATAAGTGACAAAAATCAATTCTCGTCACTTATAAGTGATGGAAATCAATTCTCGTCACTTTTAAGTGATGGAAATCAATTCTCGTCACTTATAAGTGACAGAAATCAATTCTCGTCACTTATAAGTGACAGAAATCAATTCTCGTCACTCATAAGTGACAGAAATCCATTCTCGTCACTTATAAGTGATGGAAATCAATTCTCGTCACTTATAAGTGACAGAAATCAATTCTCGTCACTTATAAGTGACAGAAATCAATTCTCGTCACTTGTAAGTGACAGAAATCCATTCTCGTCACTTATAAGTGATGGAAATCAATTCTCGTCACTTATAAGTGATGGAAATCAATTCTCGTCACTTATAAGTGATGGAAATCAATTCTCGTCACTTATAAGTGACAGAAATCAATTCTCGTCACTTATAAATGACAAAAATCAATTCTCGTCACTTATAAGTGACAAAAATCAATTCTCGTCACTTATAAGTGATGGAAATCAATTCTCGTCACTTATAAGTGACAGAAATCAATTCTCGTCACTTATAAGTGACAAAAATCAATTCTCGTCACTTATAAGTGACAGAAATCAATTCTCGTCACTTATAAGTGACAGAAATCAATTCTCGTCACTTATAAGTGATGGAAATCAATTCTCGTCACTTATGAGTGATGGAAATCAATTCTCGTCACTTATAAGTGATGGAAATCAATTCTCGTCACTTATAAGTGATGGAAATGAATTCTCGTCACTTATAAGTGACAGAAATCAATTCTCGTCACTTATAAGTGATGGAAATCAATTCTCGTCACTTATAAGTGATGGAAATCAATTCTCGTCACTTATAAGTGATGGAAATCAATTCTCGTCACTTATAAGTGATGGAAATCAATTCTCGTCACTTATAAGTGACAGAAATCAATTCTCGTCACTTATAAGTGACAGAAATCAATTCTCGTCACTTATAAGTGACAAAAATCAATTCTCGTCACTTATAAGTGACAGAAATCAATTCTCGTCACTTATAAGTGACAGAAATCAATTCTCGTCACTTATAAGTGATGGAAATCAATTCTCGTCACTTATGAGTGATGGAAATCAATTCTCGTCACTTATAAGTGATGGAAATCAATTCTCGTCACTTATAAGTGATGGAAATGAATTCTCGTCACTTATAAGTGACAGAAATCAATTCTCGTCACTTATAAGTGATGGAAATCAATTCTCGTCACTTATAAGTGATGGAAATCAATTCTCGTCACTTATAAGTGATGGAAATCAATTCTCGTCACTTATAAGTGATGGAAATCAATTCTCGTCACTTATAAGTGACAGAAATCAATTCTCGTCACTTATAAGTGACAGAAATCAATTCTCGTCACTTATAAGTGACAGAAATCAATTCTCGTCACTTATAAGTGACAGAAATCCATTCTCGTCACTTATAAGTGACAGAAATCAATTCTCGTCTCTTATAAGTGACAGAAATCAATTCTCGTCACTTATAAGTGACAGAAATCAATTCTCGTCACTTATAAGTGACAGAAATCAATTCTCGTCACTTATAAGTGACAAAAATCAATTCTCGTCACTTATAAGTGATGGAAATCAATTCTCGTCACTTTTAAGTGACAGAAATCAATTCTCGTCACTTATAAGTGACAGAAATCCATTCTCGTCATTTATAAGTGATGGAAATCAATTCTCGTCACTTATAAGTGATGGAAATCAATTCTCGTCACTTATAAGTGATGGAAATGAATTCTCGTCACTTATAAGTGACAGAAATCAATTTTCGTCACTTATAAGTGATGGAAATCAATTCTCGTCACTTATAAGTGATGGAAATCAATTCTCGTCACTTATAAGTGATGGAAATCAATTCTCGTCACTTATAAGTGACAGAAATCAATTCTCGTCACTTATAAGTGACAGAAATCAATTCTCGTCACTTATAAGTGACAGAAATCAATTCTCGTCACTTATAAGTGACAGAAATCCATTCTCGTCACTTATAAGTGACAGAAATCAATTCTCGTCTCTTATAAGTGACAGAAATCAATTCTCGTCACTTATAAGTGACAGAAATCAATTCTCGTCACTTATAAGTGACAGAAATCAATTCTCGTCACTTATAAGTGACAAAAATCAATTCTCGTCACTTATAAGTGATGGAAATCAATTCTCGTCACTTTTAAGTGATGGAAATCAATTCTCGTCACTTATAAGTGACAGAAATCAATTCTCGTCACTTATAAGTGACAGAAATCAATTCTCGTCACTCATAAGTGACAGAAATCCATTCTCGTCACTTATAAGTGATGGAAATCAATTCTCGTCACTTATAAGTGACAGAAATCAATTCTCGTCACTTATAAGTGACAGAAATCAATTCTCGTCACTTGTAAGTGACAGAAATCCATTCTCGTCACTTATAAGTGATGGAAATCAATTCTCGTCACTTATAAGTGATGGAAATCAATTCTCGTCACTTATAAGTGATGGAAATCAATTCTCGTCACTTATAAGTGATGGAAATCAATTCTCGTCACTTATAAGTGACAAAAATCAATTCTCGTCACTTATAAGTGACAGAAATCAATTCTCGTCACTTATAAGTGACAGAAATCCATTCTCGTCACTTATAAGTGATGGAAATCGATTCTCGTCACTTATAAGTGACAGAAATCCATTCTCGTCACTTATAAGTGATGGAAATCGATTCTCGTCACTTATAAGTGACAGAAATCAATTCTCGTCACTTATAAGTGACAGAAATCCATTCTCGTCACTTATAAGTGACAGAAATCCATTCTCGTCACTTATAAGTGATGGAAATCGATTCTCGTCACTTATAAGTGATGGAAATCAATTCTCGTCACTTATAAGTGACAGAAATCAATTCTCGTCACTTATAAATGACAAAAATCAATTCTCGTCACTTATAAGTGACAAAAATCAATTCTCGTCACTTATAAGTGATGGAAATCAATTCTCGTCACTTATAAGTGATGGAAATCAATTCTCGTCACTTATAAGTGACAGAAATCAATTCTCGTCACTTATAAGTGACAAAAATCAATTCTCGTCACTTATAAGTGACAGAAATCAATTCTCGTCACTTATAAGTGACAGAAATCCATTCTCGTCACTCATAAGTGATGGAAATCGATTCTCGTCACTTATAAGTGATGGAAATCAATTCTCGTCACTTATAAGTGACAGAAATCAATTCTCGTCACTTATAAGTGACAGAAATCAATTCTCGTCACTTATAAGTGACAGAAATCAATTCTCGTCACTTGTAAGTGACAGAAATCCATTCTCGTCACTTATAAGTGATGGAAATCAATTCTCGTCACTTATAAGTGACAGAAATCAATTCTCGTCACTTATAAGTGACAGAAATCAATTCTCGTCACTTATAAGTGACAGAAATCGATTCTCGTCACTTATAAGTGATGGAAATCGATTCTCGTCACTTATAAGTGATGGAAATCAATTCTCGTCACTTATAAGTGACAGAAATCAATTCTCGTCGCTTATAAATGACAAAAATCAATTCTCGTCACTTATAAGTGACAAAAATCAATTCTCGTCACTTATAAGTGATGGAAATCAATTCTCGTCACTTATAAGTGATGGAAATCAATTCTCGTCACTTATAAGTGACAGAAATCAATTCTCGTCACTTATAAGTGACAAAAATCAATTCTCGTCACTTATAAGTGACAGAAATCAATTCTCGTCACTTATAAGTGACAGAAATCAATTTTCGTCACTTATAAGTGATGGAAATCAATTCTCGTCACTTATAAGTGACAGAAATCAATTCTCGTCACTTATAAGTGATGGAAATCAATTCTCGTCACTTATAAGTGACAGAAATCAATTCTCGTCACTTATAAGTGACAAAAATCAATTCTCGTCACTTATAAGTGACAGAAATCAATTCTCGTCACTTATAAGTGACAGAAATCAATTTTCGTCACTTATAAGTGATGGAAATCAATTCTCGTCACTTATAAGTGACAGAAATCAATTCTCGTCACTTATAAATGATGGAAATCAATTCTCGTCACTTATAAGTGACAGAAATCAATTCTCGTCACTTATAAGTGACAGAAATCAATTCTCGTCACTTATAAGTGACAGAAATCCATTCTCGTCACTTATAAGTGATGGAAATCGATTCTCGTCACTTATAAGTGATGAAAATCAATTCTCGTCACTTATAAGTGACAGAAATCAATTCTCGTCACTTATAAATGACAAAAATCAATTCTCGTCACTTATAAGTGACAAAAATCAATTCTCGTCACTTATAAGTGATGGAAATCAATTTTCGTCACTTATAAGTGATGGAAATCGATTCTCGTCACTTATAAGTGATGGAAATCAATTCTCGTCACTTATAAGTGACAGAAATCAATTCTCGTCACTTATAAATGACAAAAATCAATTCTCGTCACTTATAAGTGACAAAAATCAATTCTCGTCACTTATAAGTGATGGAAATCAATTCTCGTCACTTATAAGTGATGGAAATCAATTCTCGTCACTTATAAGTGACAGAAATCAATTCTCGTCACTTATAAGTGACAAAAATCAATTCTCGTCACTTATAAGTGACAGAAATCAATTCTCGTCACTTATAAGTGACAGAAATCAATTTTCGTCACTTATAAGTGACAGAAATCAATTCTCGTCACTTATAAATGACAAAAATCAATTCTCGTCACTTATAAGTGACAAAAATCAATTCTCGTCACTTATAAGTGATGGAAATCAATTTTCGTCACTTATAAGTGATGGAAATCGATTCTCGTCACTTATAAGTGATGGAAATCAATTCTCGTCACTTATAAGTGACAGAAATCAATTCTCGTCACTTATAAATGACAAAAATCAATTCTCGTCACTTATAAGTGACAAAAATCAATTCTCGTCACTTATAAGTGCTAAAAATCAATTCTCGTCACTTATAAGTGATGGAAATCAATTCTCGTCACTTATAAGTGATGGAAATCAATTCTCGTCACTTATAAGTGACAGAAATCAATTCTCGTCACTTATAAGTGACAAAAATCAATTCTCGTCACTTATAAGTGACAGAAATCAATTTTCGTCACTTATAAGTGACAGAAATCAATTTTCGTCACTTATAAATGACAGAAATCCATTCTCGTCACTTATAAGTGATGGAAATCAATTCTCGTCACTTATAAGTGATGGAAATCAATTCTCGTCACTTATAAGTGATGGAAATCAATTCTCGTCACTTATAAGTGACAGAAATCAATTCTCGTCACTTATAAGTGACAAAAATCAATTCTCGTCACTTATAAGTGACAGAAATCAATTTTCGTCACTTATAAGTGACAGAAATCAATTTTCGTCACTTATAAATGACAGAAATCCATTCTCGTCACTTATAAGTGATGGAAATCAATTCTCGTCACTTATAAGTGACAGAAATCAATTCTCGTCGCTTATAAGTGACAGAAATCAATTCTCGTCACTTATAAGTGACAGAAATCAATTCTCGTCACTTATAAGTGACAAAAATCAATTCTCGTCACTTATAAGTGACAGAAATCAATTCTCGTCACTTATAAGTGACAGAAATCAATTTTCGTCACTTATAAGTGATAGAAATCAATTCTCGTCACTTATAAGTGACAAAAATCAATTCTCGTCACTTATGAGTGACAGAAATCAATTCTCGTCACTTATAAGTGACAGAAATCAATTTTCGTCACTTATAAGTGACAGAAATCAATTTTCGTCACTTATAAATGACAGAAATCCATTCTCGTCACTTATAAGTGATGGAAATCAATTCTCGTCACTTATAAGTGACAGAAATCAATTCTCGTCGCTTATAAGTGACAGAAATCAATTCTCGTCACTTATAAGTGACAGAAATCAATTCTCGTCACTTATAAGTGACAAAAATCAATTCTCGTCACTTATAAGTGACAGAAATCAATTCTCGTCACTTATAAGTGACAGAAATCAATTTTCGTCACTTATAAGTGACAGAAATCAATTCTCGTCACTTATAAGTGACAAAAATCAATTCTCGTCACTTATGAGTGACAGAAATCAATTCTCGTCACTTATAAGTGACAGAAATCAATTCTCGTCACTTATAAGTGATGGAAATCAATTCTCGTCACTTATGAGTGATGGAAATCAATTCTCGTCACTTATAAGTGATGGAAATCAATTCTCGTCACTTATAAGTGATGGAAATGAATTCTCGTCACTTATAAGTGACAGAAATCAATTCTCGTCACTTATAAGTGATGGAAATCAATTCTCGTCACTTATAAGTGATGGAAATCAATTCTCGTCACTTATAAGTGATGGAAATCAATTCTCGTCACTTATAAGTGATGGAAATCAATTCTCGTCACTTATAAGTGATGGAAATCAATTCTCGTCACTTATAAGTGATGGAAATGAATTCTCGTCACTTATAAGTGACAGAAATCAATTCTCGTCACTTATAAGTGACAGAAATCAATTCTCGTCACTTATAAGTGACAGAAATCCATTCTCGTCACTTATAAGTGATGGAAATCAATTCTCGTCACTTATAAGTGATGGAAATCAATTCTCGTCACTTATAAGTGACAGAAATCAATTCTCGTCACTTATAAGTGATGGAAATCAATTCTCGTCACTTATAAGTGATGGAAATCAATTCTCGTCACTTATAAGTGATGGAAATCAATTCTCGTCACTTATAAGTGACAGAAATCAATTCTCGTCACTTATAAGTGACAGAAATCAATTCTCGTCACTTATAAGTGATGGAAATCAATTCTCGTCACTTATAAGTGACAGAAATCATTTCTCGTCACTTCTAAGTGACAGAAATCAATTCTCGTCACTTATAAGTGACAGAAATCAATTCTCGTCACTTATAAGTGACAAAAATCAATTCTCGTCACTTATAAGTGACAAAAATCAATTCTCGTCACTTATGAGTGACAGAAATCAATTCTCGTCACTTATAAGTGACAGAAATCCATTCTCGTCACTTATAAGTGATGGAAATCAATTCTCGTCACTTATGAGTGACAGAAATCAATTCTCGTCACTTATAAGTGACAGAAATCCATTCTCGTCACTTATAAGTGATGGAAATCAATTCTCGTCACTTATGAGTGATGGAAATCAATTCTCGTCACTTATAAGTGATGGAAATCAATTCTCGTCACTTATAAGTGACAGAAATCAATTCTCGTCACTTATAAGTGACAGAAATCAATTCTCGTCACTTATAAGTGACAGAAATCCATTCTCGTCACTTATAAGTGATGGAAATCAATTCTCGTCACTTATAAGTGATGGAAATGAATTCTCGTCACTTATAAGTGATGGAAATCAATTCTCGTCACTTATAAGTGATGGAAATGAATTCTCGTCACTTATAAGTGACAGAAATCAATTTTCGTCACTTATAAGTGATGGAAATCAATTCTCGTCACTTATAAGTGACAGAAATCAATTCTCGTCACTTATAAGTGACAGAAATCCATTCTCGTCACTTATAAGTGATGGAAATCGATTCTCGTCACTTATAAGTGATGGAAATCAATTCTCGTCACTTATAAGTGACAGAAATCAATTCTCGTCACTTATAAGTGACAGAAATCAATTCTCGTCACTTATAAGTGACAGAAATCAATTCTCGTCACTTGTAAGTGACAGAAATCCATTCTCGTCACTTATAAGTGATGGAAATCAATTCTCGTCACTTATAAGTGACAGAAATCAATTCTCGTCACTTATAAGTGACAGAAATCAATTCTCGTCACTTATAAGTGACAGAAATCCATTCTCGTCACTTATAAGTGACAGAAATCCATTCTCGTCACTTATAAGTGATGGAAATCGATTCTCGTCACTTATAAGTGACAGAAATCAATTCTCGTCACTTATAAGTGACAGAAATCCATTCTCGTCACTTATAAGTGACAGAAATCCATTCTCGTCACTTATAAGTGATGGAAATCGATTCTCGTCACTTATAAGTGACAGAAATCCATTCTCGTCACTTATAAGTGATGGAAATCGATTCTCGTCACTTATAAGTGATGGAAATCAATTCTCGTCACTTATAAGTGATGGAAATCAATTCTCGTCACTTATAAGTGACAGAAATCAATTCTCGTCACTCATAAGTGACAGAAATCCATTCTCGTCACTTATAAGTGATGGAAATCAATTCTCGTCACTTATAAGTGACAGAAATCAATTCTCGTCACTTATAAGTGACAGAAATCAATTCTCGTCACTTATAAGTGACAGAAATCAATTCTCGTCACTTATAAGTGACAGAAATCAATTCTCGTCACTTATAAGTGACAGAAATCAATTCTCGTCACTTATAAGTGACAGAAATCAATTCTCGTCACTTATAAGTGACAGAAATCCATTCTCGTCACTTATAAGTGATGGAAATCGATTCTCGTCACTTATAAGTGATGGAAATCAATTCTCGTCACTTATAAGTGACAGAAATCAATTCTCGTCACTTATAAGTGACAGAAATCAATTCTCGTCACTTATAAGTGACAGAAATCAATTCTCGTCACTTATAAGTGACAGAAATCAATTCTCGTCACTTATAAGTGACAGAAATCAATTCTCGTCACTTATAAGTGATGGAAATCAATTCTCGTCACTTATAAGTGACAGAAATCCATTCTCGTCACTTATAAGTGACAGAAATCCATTCTCGTCACTTATAAGTGATGGAAATCGATTCTCGTCACTTATAAGTGACAGAAATCAATTCTCGTCACTTATAAGTGACAGAAATCAATTTTCGTCACTTATAAGTGACAGAAATCAATTTTCGTCACTTATAAATGACAGAAATCCATTCTCGTCACTTATAAGTGATGGAAATCAATTCTCGTCACTTATAAGTGACAGAAATCAATTCTCGTCGCTTATAAGTGACAGAAATCAATTCTCGTCACTTATAAGTGACAGAAATCAATTCTCGTCACTTATAAGTGACAAAAATCAATTCTCGTCACTTATAAGTGACAGAAATCAATTCTCGTCACTTATAAGTGACAGAAATCAATTTTCGTCACTTATAAGTGACAGAAATCAATTCTCGTCACTTATAAGTGACAAAAATCAATTCTCGTCACTTATGAGTGACAGAAATCAATTCTCGTCACTTATAAGTGACAGAAATCAATTTTCGTCACTTATAAGTGACAGAAATCAATTTTCGTCACTTATAAATGACAGAAATCCATTCTCGTCACTTATAAGTGATGGAAATCAATTCTCGTCACTTATAAGTGACAGAAATCAATTCTCGTCGCTTATAAGTGACAGAAATCAATTCTCGTCACTTATAAGTGACAGAAATCAATTCTCGTCACTTATAAGTGACAAAAATCAATTCTCGTCACTTATAAGTGACAGAAATCAATTCTCGTCACTTATAAGTGACAGAAATCAATTTTCGTCACTTATAAGTGACAGAAATCAATTCTCGTCACTTATAAGTGACAAAAATCAATTCTCGTCACTTATGAGTGACAGAAATCAATTCTCGTCACTTATAAGTGACAGAAATCAATTCTCGTCACTTATAAGTGATGGAAATCAATTCTCGTCACTTATGAGTGATGGAAATCAATTCTCGTCACTTATAAGTGATGGAAATCAATTCTCGTCACTTATAAGTGATGGAAATGAATTCTCGTCACTTATAAGTGACAGAAATCAATTCTCGTCACTTATAAGTGATGGAAATCAATTCTCGTCACTTATAAGTGATGGAAATCAATTCTCGTCACTTATAAGTGATGGAAATCAATTCTCGTCACTTATAAGTGATGGAAATCAATTCTCGTCACTTATAAGTGATGGAAATCAATTCTCGTCACTTATAAGTGATGGAAATGAATTCTCGTCACTTATAAGTGACAGAAATCAATTCTCGTCACTTATAAGTGACAGAAATCAATTCTCGTCACTTATAAGTGACAGAAATCCATTCTCGTCACTTATAAGTGATGGAAATCAATTCTCGTCACTTATAAGTGATGGAAATCAATTCTCGTCACTTATAAGTGACAGAAATCAATTCTCGTCACTTATAAGTGATGGAAATCAATTCTCGTCACTTATAAGTGATGGAAATCAATTCTCGTCACTTATAAGTGATGGAAATCAATTCTCGTCACTTATAAGTGACAGAAATCAATTCTCGTCACTTATAAGTGACAGAAATCAATTCTCGTCACTTATAAGTGATGGAAATCAATTCTCGTCACTTATAAGTGACAGAAATCATTTCTCGTCACTTCTAAGTGACAGAAATCAATTCTCGTCACTTATAAGTGACAGAAATCAATTCTCGTCACTTCTAAGTGACAGAAATCAATTTTCGTCACTTATAAGTGACAGAAATCAATTCTCGTCACTTATAAGTGACAAAAATCAATTCTCGTCACTTATGAGTGACAGAAATCAATTCTCGTCACTTATAAGTGACAGAAATCAATTCTCGTCACTTATAAGTGATGGAAATCAATTCTCGTCACTTATGAGTGATGGAAATCAATTCTCGTCACTTATAAGTGATGGAAATCAATTCTCGTCACTTATAAGTGATGGAAATGAATTCTCGTCACTTATAAGTGACAGAAATCAATTCTCGTCACTTATAAGTGATGGAAATCAATTCTCGTCACTTATGAGTGACAGAAATCAATTCTCGTCACTTATAAGTGACAGAAATCCATTCTCGTCACTTATAAGTGATGGAAATCAATTCTCGTCACTTATGAGTGATGGAAATCAATTCTCGTCACTTATAAGTGATGGAAATCAATTCTCGTCACTTATAAGTGACAGAAATCAATTCTCGTCACTTATAAGTGACAGAAATCAATTCTCGTCACTTATAAGTGACAGAAATCCATTCTCGTCACTTATAAGTGATGGAAATCAATTCTCGTCACTTATAAGTGATGGAAATGAATTCTCGTCACTTATAAGTGATGGAAATCAATTCTCGTCACTTATAAGTGATGGAAATGAATTCTCGTCACTTATAAGTGACAGAAATCAATTTTCGTCACTTATAAGTGATGGAAATCAATTCTCGTCACTTATAAGTGACAGAAATCAATTCTCGTCACTTATAAGTGACAGAAATCCATTCTCGTCACTTATAAGTGATGGAAATCGATTCTCGTCACTTATAAGTGATGGAAATCAATTCTCGTCACTTATAAGTGACAGAAATCAATTCTCGTCACTTATAAGTGACAGAAATCAATTCTCGTCACTTATAAGTGACAGAAATCAATTCTCGTCACTTATAAGTGACAGAAATCCATTCTCGTCACTTATAAGTGATGGAAATCAATTCTCGTCACTTATAAGTGACAGAAATCAATTCTCGTCACTTATAAGTGACAGAAATCAATTCTCGTCACTTATAAGTGACAGAAATCCATTCTCGTCACTTATAAGTGACAGAAATCCATTCTCGTCACTTATAAGTGATGGAAATCGATTCTCGTCACTTATAAGTGACAGAAATCAATTCTCGTCACTTATAAGTGACAGAAATCCATTCTCGTCACTTATAAGTGACAGAAATCCATTCTCGTCACTTATAAGTGATGGAAATCGATTCTCGTCACTTATAAGTGACAGAAATCCATTCTCGTCACTTATAAGTGATCAGGAAATCGATTCTCGTCACTTATAAGTGACTGGAAATCAATTCTCGTCACTTATAAGTGACTGGAAATCAATTCTCGTCACTTATAAGTGACAGAAATCAATTCTCGTCACTCATAAGTGACAGAAATCCATTCTCGTCACTTATAAGTGATGGAAATCAATTCTCGTCACTTATAAGTGACAGAAATCAATTCTCGTCACTTATAAGTGACAGAAATCAATTCTCGTCACTTATAAGTGACAGAAATCAATTCTCGTCACTTATAAGTGACAGAAATCAATTCTCGTCACTTATAAGTGACAGAAATCAATTCTCGTCACTTATAAGTGACAGAAATCAATTCTCGTCACTTATAAGTGACAGAAATCCATTCTCGTCACTTATAAGTGATGGAAATCGATTCTCGTCACTTATAAGTGATGGAAATCAATTCTCGTCACTTATAAGTGACAGAAATCAATTCTCGTCACTTATAAGTGACAGAAATCAATTCTCGTCACTTATAAGTGACAGAAATCAATTCTCGTCACTTATAAGTGACAGAAATCAATTCTCGTCACTTATAAGTGACAGAAATCAATTCTCGTCACTTATAAGTGATGGAAATCAATTCTCGTCACTTATAAGTGACAGAAATCCATTCTCGTCACTTATAAGTGACAGAAATCCATTCTCGTCACTTATAAGTGATGGAAATCGATTCTCGTCACTTATAAGTGACAGAAATCAATTCTCGTCACTTATAAGTGACAGAAATCCATTCTCGTCACTTATAAGTGACAGAAATCCATTCTCGTCACTTATAAGTGACAGAAATCCATTCTCGTCACTTATAAGTGACAGAAATCAATTCTCGTCACTTATAAGTGACAGAAATCCATTCTCGTCACTTATAAGTGACAGAAATCCATTCTCGTCACTTATAAGTGATGGAAATCGATTCTCGTCACTTATAAGTGATGGAAATCAATTCTCGTCACTTATAAGTGATGGAAATCAATTCTCGTCACTTTTAAGTGACAGAAATCAATTCTCGTCACTTATAAGTGACAGAAATCAATTCTCGTCACTTGTAAGTGACAGAAATCCATTCTCGTCACTTATAAGTGACAGAAATCAATTCTCGTCACTTGTAAGTGACAGAAATCCATTCTCGTCACTTATAAGTGATGGAAATCAATTCTCGTCACTTATAAGTGACAGAAATCAATTCTCGTCACTTATAAGTGACAGAAATCAATTCTCGTCACTTATAAGTGACAGAAATCAATTCTCGTCACTTGTAAGTGACAGAAATCCATTCTCGTCACTTATAAGTGATGGAAATCAATTCTCGTCACTTATAAGTGACAGAAATCAATTCTCGTCACTTATAAGTGACAGAAATCAATTCTCGTCACTTATAAGTGACAGAAATCCATTCTCGTCACTTATAAGTGACAGAAATCCATTCTCGTCACTTATAAGTGATGGAAATCGATTCTCGTCACTTATAAGTGATGGAAATCAATTCTCGTCACTTATAAGTGATGGAAATCAATTCTCGTCACTTTTAAGTGACAGAAATCAATTCTCGTCACTTATAAGTGACAGAAATCAATTCTCGTCACTTGTAAGTGACAGAAATCCATTCTCGTCACTTATAAGTGATGGAAATCAATTCTCGTCACTTATAAGTGACAGAAATCAATTCTCGTCACTTGTAAGTGACAGAAATCCATTCTCGTCACTTATAAGTGATGGAAATCAATTCTCGTCACTTATAAGTGACAGAAATCAATTCTCGTCACTTATAAGTGACAGAAATCAATTCTCGTCACTTATAAGTGACAGAAATCCATTCTCGTCACTTATAAGTGACAGAAATCCATTCTCGTCACTTATAAGTGATGGAAATCGATTCTCGTCACTTATAAGTGACAGAAATCAATTCTCGTCACTTATAAGTGACAGAAATCCATTCTCGTCACTTATAAGTGACAGAAATCCATTCTCGTCACTTATAAGTGATGGAAATCGATTCTCGTCACTTATAAGTGATGGAAATCAATTCTCGTCACTTATAAGTGACAGAAATCAATTCTCGTCACTTATAAATGACAAAAATCAATTCTCGTCACTTATAAGTGACAAAAATCAATTCTCGTCACTTATAAGTGATGGAAATCAATTCTCGTCACTTATAAGTGACAGAAATCAATTCTCGTCACTTCTAAGTGACAGAAATCAATTCTCGTCGCTTATAAGTGATAGAAATCAATTCTCGTCACTTATAAGTGACAGAAATCAATTCTCGTCACTTATAAGTGACAAAAATCAATTCTCGTCACTTATAAGTGACAGAAATCAATTCTCGTCACTTATAAGTGACAGAAATCAATTTTCGTCACTTATAAGTGACAGAAATCAATTCTCGTCACTTATAAGTGACAAAAATCAATTCTCGTCACTTATGAGTGACAGAAATCAATTCTCGTCACTTATAAGTGACAGAAATCCATTCTCGTCACTTATAAGTGATGGAAATCAATTCTCGTCACTTATGAGTGATGGAAATCAATTCTCGTCACTTATAAGTGATGGAAATCAATTCTCGTGACTTATAAGTGACAGAAATCAATTCTCGTCACTTATAAGTGACAGAAATCAATTCTCGTCACTTATAAGTGACAGAAATCCATTCTCGTCACTTATAAGTGATGGAAATCAATTCTCGTCACTTATAAGTGATGGAAATCAATTCTCGTCACTTATAAGTGATGGAAATCAATTCTCGTCACTTATTAGTGACAGAAATCAATTCTCGTCACTTATAAGTGACAGAAATCCATTCTCGTCACTTATAAGTGATGGATATCAATTCTCGTCACTTATAAGTGACAGAAATCAATTCTCGTCACTTATAAGTGACAGAAATCAATTTTCGTCACTTATAAATGACAGAAATCCATTCTCGTCACTTATAAGTGATGGAAATCAATTCTCGTCACTAATAAGTGATGGAAATCAATTCTCGTCACTTATAAGTGATGGAAATCAATTCTCGTCACTTATAAGTGATGGAAATCAATTCTCGTCACTTATAAGTGACAGAAATCAATTCTCGTCACTTCTAAGTGACAGAAATCAATTCTCGTCGCTTATAAGTGACAGAAATCAATTCTCGTCACTTATAAGTGACAGAAATCAATTCTCGTCACTTATAAGTGACAAAAATCAATTCTCGTCACTTATAAGTGACAGAAATCAATTCTCGTCACTTATAAGTGACAGAAATCAATTTTCGTCACTTATAAGTGACAGAAATCAATTCTCGTCACTTATAAGTGACAAAAATCAATTCTCGTCACTTATGAGTGACAGAAATCAATTCTCGTCACTTATAAGTGACAGAAATCCATTCTCGTCACTTATAAGTGATGGAAATCAATTCTCGTCACTTATGAGTGATGGAAATCAATTCTCGTCACTTATAAGTGATGGAAATCAATTCTCGTGACTTATAAGTGACAGAAATCAATTCTCGTCACTTATAAGTGACAGAAATCAATTCTCGTCACTTATAAGTGACAGAAATCCATTCTCGTCACTTATAAGTGATGGAAATCAATTCTCGTCACTTATAAGTGATGGAAATCAATTCTCGTCACTTATAAGTGATGGAAATGAATTCTCGTCACTGATAAGTGACAGAAATCAATTCTCGTCACTTATAAGTGATGGAAATCAATTCTCGTCACTTATAAGTGATGGAAATCAATTCTCGTCACTTATAAGTGACAGAAATCAATTCTCGTCACTTATAAGTGACAGAAATCAATTCTCGTCATTTATAAGTGACAGAAATCCATTCTCGTCACTTATAAGTGATGGAAATCAATTCTCGTCACTTATAAGTGACAGAAATCAATTCTCGTCACTTATAAGTGACAGAAATCAATTCTCGTCACTTGTAAGTGACAGAAATCCATTCTCGTCACTTATAAGTGATGGAAATCAATTCTCGTCACTTATAAGTGACAGAAATCAATTCTCGTCACTTATAAGTGACAGAAATCAATTCTCGTCACTTATAAGTGACAGAAATCCATTCTCGTCACTTATAAGTGATGGAAATCGATTCTCGTCACTTATAAGTGATGGAAATCAATTCTCGTCACTTATAAGTGACAGAAATCAATTCTCGTCACTTATAAATGACAAAAATCAATTCTCGTCACTTATAAGTGACAAAAATCAATTCTCGTCACTTATAAGTGATGGAAATCAATTCTCGTCACTTATAAGTGATGGAAATCAATTCTCGTCACTTATAAGTGACAGAAATCAATTCTCGTCACTTATAAGTGACAAAAATCAATTCTCGTCACTTATAAGTGACAGAAATCAATTCTCGTCACTTATAAGTGACAGAAATCAATTCTCGTCATTTATAAGTGACAGAAATCCATTCTCGTCACTTATAAGTGATGGAAATCAATTCTCGTCACTTATAAGTGACAGAAATCAATTCTCGTCACTTATAAGTGACAGAAATCAATTCTCGTCACTTATAAGTGACAGAAATCCATTCTCGTCACTTATAAGTGATGGAAATCGATTCTCGTCACTTATAAGTGATGAAAATCAATTCTCGTCACTTATAAGTGACAGAAATCAATTCTCGTCACTTATAAATGACAAAAATCAATTCTCGTCACTTATAAGTGACAAAAATCAATTCTCGTCACTTATAAGTGATGGAAATCAATTTTCGTCACTTATAAGTGATGGAAATCGATTTTCGTCACTTATAAGTGATGGAAATCAATTCTCGTCACTTATAAGTGACAGAAATCAATTCTCGTCACTTATAAATGACAAAAATCAATTCTCGTCACTTATAAGTGACAAAAATCAATTCTCGTCACTTATAAGTGATGGAAATCAATTCTCGTCACTTATAAGTGATGGAAATCAATTCTCGTCACTTATAAGTGACAGAAATCAATTCTCGTCACTTATAAGTGACAAAAATCAATTCTCGTCACTTATAAGTGACAGAAATCAATTCTCGTCACTTATAAGTGACAGAAATCAATTTTCGTCACTTATAAGTGACAGAAATCAATTCTCGTCACTTATAAATGACAAAAATCAATTCTCGTCACTTATAAGTGACAGAAATCCATTCTCATCACTTATAAGTGATGGAAATCGATTCTCGTCACTTATAAGTGATGGAAATCAATTCTCGTCACTTATAAGTGACAGAAATCAATTCTCGTCACTTATAAGTGACAGAAATCAATTCTCGTCACTTATAAGTGACAGAAATCAATTCTCGTCACTTATAAGTGACAGAAATCAATTCTCGTCACTTATAAGTGACAGAAATCAATTCTCGTCACTTATAAGTGATGGAAATCAATTCTCGTCACTTATAAGTGACAGAAATCAATTCTCGTCACTTATAAGTGACAGAAATCAATTCTCGTCACTTATAAGTGACAGAAATCCATTCTCGTCACTTATAAGTGACAGAAATCCATTCTCGTCACTTATAAGTGATGGAAATCGATTCTCGTCACTTATAAGTGACAGAAATCAATTCTCGTCACTTATAAGTGACAGAAATCCATTCTCGTCACTTATAAGTGACAGAAATCCATTCTCGTCACTTATAAGTGACAGAAATCCATTCTCGTCACTTATAAGTGACAGAAATCCATTCTCGTCACTTATAAGTGATGGAAATCGATTCTCGTCACTTATAAGTGATGGAAATCAATTTTCGTCACTTATAAGTGATGGAAATCAATTCTCGTCACTTTTAAGTGACAGAAATCAATTCTCGTCACTTATAAGTGACAGAAATCAATTCTCGTCACTTGTAAGTGACAGAAATCCATTCTCGTCACTTATAAGTGACAGAAATCAATTCTCGTCACTTGTAAGTGACAGAAATCCATTCTCGTCACTTATAAGTGATGGAAATCAATTCTCGTCACTTATAAGTGACAGAAATCAATTCTCGTCACTTATAAGTGACAGAAATCAATTCTCGTCACTTATAAGTGACAGAAATCAATTCTCGTCACTTGTAAGTGACAGAAATCCATTCTCGTCACTTATAAGTGATGGAAATCAATTCTCGTCACTTATAAGTGACAGAAATCAATTCTCGTCACTTATAAGTGACAGAAATCAATTCTCGTCACTTATAAGTGACAGAAATCCATTCTCGTCACTTATAAGTGACAGAAATCCATTCTCGTCACTTATAAGTGATGGAAATCGATTCTCGTCACTTATAAGTGATGGAAATCAATTCTCGTCACTTATAAGTGATGGAAATCAATTCTCGTCACTTTTAAGTGACAGAAATCAATTCTCGTCACTTATAAGTGACAGAAATCAATTCTCGTCACTTGTAAGTGACAGAAATCCATTCTCGTCACTTATAAGTGATGGAAATCAATTCTCGTCACTTATAAGTGACAGAAATCAATTCTCGTCACTTGTAAGTGACAGAAATCCATTCTCGTCACTTATAAGTGATGGAAATCAATTCTCGTCACTTATAAGTGACAGAAATCAATTCTCGTCACTTATAAGTGACAGAAATCAATTCTCGTCACTTATAAGTGACAGAAATCCATTCTCGTCACTTATAAGTGACAGAAATCCATTCTCGTCACTTATAAGTGATGGAAATCGATTCTCGTCACTTATAAGTGACAGAAATCAATTCTCGTCACTTATAAGTGACAGAAATCCATTCTCGTCACTTATAAGTGACAGAAATCCATTCTCGTCACTTATAAGTGATGGAAATCGATTCTCGTCACTTATAAGTGATGGAAATCAATTCTCGTCACTTATAAGTGACAGAAATCAATTCTCGTCACTTATAAATGACAAAAATCAATTCTCGTCACTTATAAGTGACAAAAATCAATTCTCGTCACTTATAAGTGATGGAAATCAATTCTCGTCACTTATAAGTGACAGAAATCAATTCTCGTCACTTCTAAGTGACAGAAATCAATTCTCGTCGCTTATAAGTGACAGAAATCAATTCTCGTCACTTATAAGTGACAGAAATCAATTCTCGTCACTTATAAGTGACAAAAATCAATTCTCGTCACTTATAAGTGACAGAAATCAATTCTCGTCACTTATAAGTGACAGAAATCAATTTTCGTCACTTATAAGTGACAGAAATCAATTCTCGTCACTTATAAGTGACAAAAATCAATTCTCGTCACTTATGAGTGACAGAAATCAATTCTCGTCACTTATAAGTGACAGAAATCCATTCTCGTCACTTATAAGTGATGGAAATCAATTCTCGTCACTTATGAGTGATGGAAATCAATTCTCGTCACTTATAAGTGATGGAAATCAATTCTCGTGACTTATAAGTGACAGAAATCAATTCTCGTCACTTATAAGTGACAGAAATCAATTCTCGTCACTTATAAGTGACAGAAATCCATTCTCGTCACTTATAAGTGATGGAAATCAATTCTCGTCACTTATAAGTGATGGAAATCAATTCTCGTCACTTATAAGTGATGGAAATCAATTCTCGTCACTTATTAGTGACAGAAATCAATTCTCGTCACTTATAAGTGACAGAAATCCATTCTCGTCACTTATAAGTGATGGATATCAATTCTCGTCACTTATAAGTGACAGAAATCAATTCTCGTCACTTATAAGTGACAGAAATCAATTTTCGTCACTTATAAATGACAGAAATCCATTCTCGTCACTTATAAGTGATGGAAATCAATTCTCGTCACTTATAAGTGATGGAAATCAATTCTCGTCACTTATAAGTGATGGAAATCAATTCTCGTCACTTATAAGTGATGGAAATCAATTCTCGTCACTTATAAGTGACAGAAATCAATTCTCGTCACTTCTAAGTGACAGAAATCAATTCTCGTCGCTTATAAGTGACAGAAATCAATTCTCGTCACTTATAAGTGACAGAAATCAATTCTCGTCACTTATAAGTGACAAAAATCAATTCTCGTCACTTATAAGTGACAGAAATCAATTCTCGTCACTTATAAGTGACAGAAATCAATTTTCGTCACTTATAAGTGACAGAAATCAATTCTCGTCACTTATAAGTGACAAAAATCAATTCTCGTCACTTATGAGTGACAGAAATCAATTCTCGTCACTTATAAGTGACAGAAATCCATTCTCGTCACTTATAAGTGATGGAAATCAATTCTCGTCACTTATGAGTGATGGAAATCAATTCTCGTCACTTATAAGTGATGGAAATCAATTCTCGTGACTTATAAGTGACAGAAATCAATTCTCGTCACTTATAAGTGACAGAAATCAATTCTCGTCACTTATAAGTGACAGAAATCCATTCTCGTCACTTATAAGTGATGGAAATCAATTCTCGTCACTTATAAGTGATGGAAATCAATTCTCGTCACTTATAAGTGATGGAAATGAATTCTCGTCACTGATAAGTGACAGAAATCAATTCTCGTCACTTATAAGTGATGGAAATCAATTCTCGTCACTTATAAGTGATGGAAATCAATTCTCGTCACTTATAAGTGACAGAAATCAATTCTCGTCACTTATAAGTGACAGAAATCAATTCTCGTCATTTATAAGTGACAGAAATCCATTCTCGTCACTTATAAGTGATGGAAATCAATTCTCGTCACTTATAAGTGACAGAAATCAATTCTCGTCACTTATAAGTGACAGAAATCAATTCTCGTCACTTGTAAGTGACAGAAATCCATTCTCGTCACTTATAAGTGATGGAAATCAATTCTCGTCACTTATAAGTGACAGAAATCAATTCTCGTCACTTATAAGTGACAGAAATCAATTCTCGTCACTTATAAGTGACAGAAATCCATTCTCGTCACTTATAACTGATGGAAATCGATTCTCGTCACTTATAAGTGATGGAAATCAATTCTCGTCACTTATAAGTGACAGAAATCAATTCTCGTCACTTATAAATGACAAAAATCAATTCTCGTCACTTATAAGTGACAAAAATCAATTCTCGTCACTTATAAGTGATGGAAATCAATTCTCGTCACTTATAAGTGATGGAAATCAATTCTCGTCACTTATAAGTGACAGAAATCAATTCTCGTCACTTATAAGTGACAAAAATCAATTCTCGTCACTTATAAGTGACAGAAATCAATTCTCGTCACTTATAAGTGACAGAAATCAATTCTCGTCATTTATAAGTGACAGAAATCCATTCTCGTCACTTATAAGTGATGGAAATCAATTCTCGTCACTTATAAGTGACAGAAATCAATTCTCGTCACTTATAAGTGACAGAAATCAATTCTCGTCACTTGTAAGTGACAGAAATCCATTCTCGTCACTTATAAGTGATGGAAATCAATTCTCGTCACTTATAAGTGACAGAAATCAATTCTCGTCACTTATAAGTGACAGAAATCAATTCTCGTCACTTATAAGTGACAGAAATCCATTCTCGTCACTTATAAGTGATGGAAATCGATTCTCGTCACTTATAAGTGATGGAAATCAATTCTCGTCACTTATAAGTGACAGAAATCAATTCTCGTCACTTATAAATGACAAAAATCAATTCTCGTCACTTATAAAAGACAAAAATCAATTCTCGTCACTTATAAGTGATGGAAATCAATTCTCGTCACTTATAAGTGACAGAAATCAATTCTCGTCACTTATAAGTGACAAAAATCAATTCTCGTCACTTATAAGTGACAGAAATCAATTCTCGTCACTTATAAGTGACAGAAATCAATTTTCGTCACTTATAAGTGATGGAAATCAATTCTCGACACTTATAAGTGACAGAAATCAATTCTCGTCACTTATAAGTGACAGAAATCAATTCTCGTCACTTGTAAGTGACAGAAATCCATTCTCGTCACTTATAAATGATGGAAATCAATTCTCGTCACTTATAAGTGACAGAAATCAATTCTCGTCACTTATAAGTGACAGAAATCAATTCTCGTCACTTATAAGTGACAGAAATCCATTCTCGTCACTTATAAGTGATGGAAATCGATTCTCGTCACTTATAAGTGATGAAAATCAATTCTCGTCACTTATAAGTGACAGAAATCAATTCTCGTCACTTATAAATGACAAAAATCAATTCTCGTCACTTATAAGTGACAAAAATCAATTCTCGTCACTTATAAGTGATGGAAATCAATTTTCGTCACTTATAAGTGATGGAAATCGATTCTCGTCACTTATAAGTGATGGAAATCAATTCTCGTCACTTATAAGTGACAGAAATCAATTCTCGTCACTTATAAATGACAAAAATCAATTCTCGTCACTTATAAGTGACAAAAATCAATTCTCGTCACTTATAAGTGATGGAAATCAATTCTCGTCACTTATAAGTGATGGAAATCAATTCTCGTCACTTATAAGTGACAGAAATCAATTCTCGTCACTTATAAGTGACAAAAATCAATTCTCGTCACTTATAAGTGACAGAAATCAATTCTCGTCACTTATAAGTGACAGAAATCAATTTTCGTCACTTATAAGTGACAGAAATCAATTCTCGTCACTTATAAATGACAAAAATCAATTCTCGTCACTTATAAGTGACAAAAATCAATTCTCGTCACTTATAAGTGATGGAAATCAATTTTCGTCACTTATAAGTGATGGAAATCGATTCTCGTCACTTATAAGTGATGGAAATCAATTCTCGTCACTTATAAGTGACAGAAATCAATTCTCGTCACTTATAAATGACAAAAATCAATTCTCGTCACTTATAAGTGACAAAAATCAATTCTCGTCACTTATAAGTGCTAAAAATCAATTCTCGTTACTTATAAGTGATGGAAATCAATTCTCGTCACTTATAAGTGATGGAAATCAATTCTCGTCACTTATAAGTGACAGAAATCAATTCTCGTCACTTATAAGTGACAAAAATCAATTCTCGTCACTTATAAGTGACAGAAATCAATTTTCGTCACTTATAAGTGACAGAAATCAATTTTCGTCACTTATAAATGACAGAAATCCATTCTCGTCACTTATAAGTGATGGAAATCAATTCTCGTCACTTATAAGTGATGGAAATCAATTCTCGTCACTTATAAGTGATGGAAATCAATTCTCGTCACTTATAAGTGACAGAAATCAATTCTCGTCACTTCTAAGTGACAGAAATCAATTCTCGTCGCTTATAAGTGACAGAAATCAATTCTCGTCACTTATAAGTGACAGAAATCAATTCTCGTCACTTATAAGTGACAAAAATCAATTCTCGTCACTTATAAGTGACAGAAATCAATTCTCGTCACTTATAAGTGACAGAAATCAATTTTCGTCACTTATAAGTGACAGAAATCAATTCTCGTCACTTATAAGTGACAGAAATCAATTCTCGTCACTTATAAGTGACAAAAATCAATTCTCGTCACTTATGAGTGACAGAAATCAATTCTCGTCACTTATAAGTGACAGAAATCCATTCTCGTCACTTATAAGTGATGGAAATCAATTCTCGTCACTTATGAGTGATGGAAATCAATTCTCGTCACTTATAAGTGATGGAAATCAATTCTCGTGACTTATAAGTGACAGAAATCAATTCTCGTCACTTATAAGTGACAGAAATCAATTCTCGTCACTTATAAGTTACAGAAATCCATTCTCGTCACTTATAAGTGATGGAAATCAATTCTCGTCACTTATAAGTGATGGAAATCAGTTCTCGTCACTTATAAGTGATGGAAATGAATTCTCGTCACTGATAAGTGACAGAAATCAATTCTCGTCACTTATAAGTGATGGAAATCAATTCTCGTCACTTATAAGTGATGGAAATCAATTCTCGTCACTTATAAGTGACAGAAATCAATTCTCGTCACTTATAAGTGACAGAAATCAATTCTCGTCATTTATAAGTGACAGAAATCCATTCTCGTCACTTATAAGAGATGGAAATCAATTCTCGTCACTTATAAGTGACAGAAATCAATTCTCGTCACTTATAAGTGACAGAAATCAATTCTCGTCACTTGTAAGTGACAGAAATCCATTCTCGTCACTTATAAGTGATGGAAATCAATTCTCGTCACTTATAAGTGACAGAAATCAATTCTCGTCACTTATAAGTGACAGAAATCAATTCTCGTCACTTATAAGTGACAGAAATCCATTCTCGTCACTTATAAGTGATGGAAATCGATTCTCGTCACTTATAAGTGATGGAAATCAATTCTCGTCACTTATAAGTGATGGAAATCAATTCTCGTCACTTATAAGTGATGGAAATCAATTCTCGTCACTTATAAGTGATGGAAATCAATTCTCGTCACTTATAAGTGACAGAAATCAATTCTCGTCACTTATAAGTGACAGAAATCAATTCTCGTCACTTATAAGTGACAGAAATCAATTCTCGTCACTTATAAGTGACAGAAATCCATTCTCGTCACTTATAAGTGACAGAAATCAATTCTCGTCTCTTATAAGTGACAGAAATCAATTCTCGTCACTTATAAGTGACAGAAATCAATTCTCGTCACTTATAAGTGACAGAAATCAATTCTCGTCACTTATAAGTGACAAAAATCAATTCTCGTCACTTATAAGTGATGGAAATCAATTCTCGTCACTTTTAAGTGACAGAAATCAATTCTCGTCACTTATAAGTGACAGAAATCCATTCTCGTCATTTATAAGTGATGGAAATCAATTCTCGTCACTTATAAGTGATGGAAATCAATTCTCGTCACTTATAAGTGACAGAAATCAATTCTCGTCACTTATAAGTGACAGAAATCAATTCTCGTCACTTATAAGTGACAGAAATCCATTCTCGTCACTTATAAGTGATGGAAATCAATTCTCGTCACTTATAAGTGATGGAAATCAGTTCTCGTCACTTATAAGTGATGGAAATGAATTCTCGTCACTGATAAGTGACAGAAATCAATTCTCGTCACTTATAAGTGATGGAAATCATTTCTCGTCACTTATAAGTGATGGAAATCAATTCTCGTCACTTATAAGTGACAGAAATCAATTCTCGTCACTTATAAGTGACAGAAATCAATTCTCGTCATTTATAAGTGACAGAAATCCATTCTCGTCACTTATAAGAGATGGAAATCAATTCTCGTCACTTATAAGTGACAGAAATCAATTCTCGTCACTTATAAGTGACAGAAATCAATTCTCGTCACTTGTAAGTGACAGAAATCCATTCTCGTCACTTATAAGTGATGGAAATCAATTCTCGTCACTTATAAGTGACAGAAATCAATTCTCGTCACTTATAAGTGACAGAAATCAATTCTCGTCACTTATAAGTGACAGAAATCCATTCTCGTCACTTATAAGTGATGGAAATCGATTCTCGTCACTTATAAGTGATGGAAATCAATTCTCGTCACTTATAAGTGACAGAAATCAATTCTCGTCACTTATAAATGACAAAAATCAATTCTCGTCACTTATAAGTGACAAAAATCAATTCTCGTCACTTATAAGTGATGGAAATCAATTCTCGTCACTTATAAGTGATGGAAATCAATTCTCGTCACTTATAAGTGACAGAAATCAATTCTCGTCACTTATAAGTGACAAAAATCAATTCTCGTCACTTATAAGTGACAGAAATCAATTCTCGTCACTTATAAGTGACAGAAATCAATTCTCGTCATTTATAAGTGACAGAAATCCATTCTCGTCACTTATAAGTGATGGAAATCAATTCTCGTCACTTATAAGTGACAGAAATCAATTCTCGTCACTTATAAGTGACAGAAATCAATTCTCGTCACTTGTAAGTGACAGAAATCCATTCTCGTCACTTATAAGTGATGGAAATCAATTCTCGTCACTTATAAGTGACAGAAATCAATTCTCGTCACTTATAAGTGACAGAAATCAATTCTCGTCACTTATAAGTGACAGAAATCCATTCTCGTCACTTATAAGTGATGGAAATCGATTCTCGTCACTTATAAGTGATGGAAATCAATTCTCGTCACTTATAAGTGACAGAAATCAATTCTCGTCACTTATAAATGACAAAAATCAATTCTCGTCACTTATAAGTGACAAAAATCAATTCTCGTCACTTATAAGTGATGGAAATCAATTCTCGTCACTTATAAGTGATGGAAATCAATTCTCGTCACTTATGAGTGATGGAAATCAATTCTCGTCACTTATAAGTGATGGAAATCAATTCTCGTCACTTATAAGTGATGGAAATGAATTCTCGTCACTTATAAGTGACAGAAATCAATTCTCGTCACTTATAAGTGATGGAAATCAATTCTCGTCACTTATAAGTGATGGAAATCAATTCTCGTCACTTATAAGTGACAAAAATCAATTCTCGTCACTTATGAGTGACAGAAATCAATTCTCGTCACTTATAAGTGACAGAAATCAATTCTCGTCACTTATAAGTGATGGAAATCAATTCTCGTCACTTATGAGTGATGGAAATCAATTCTCGTCACTTATAAGTGATGGAAATCAATTCTCGTCACTTATAAGTGATGGAAATGAATTCTCGTCACTTATAAGTGACAGAAATCAATTCTCGTCACTTATAAGTGATGGAAATCAATTCTCGTCACTTATAAGTGATGGAAATCAATTCTCGTCACTTATAAGTGATGGAAATCAATTCTCGTCACTTATAAGTGATGGAAATCAATTCTCGTCACTTATAAGTGACAGAAATCAATTCTCGTCACTTATAAGTGACAGAAATCAATTCTCGTCACTTATAAGTGACAGAAATCAATTCTCGTCACTTATAAGTGACAGAAATCCATTCTCGTCACTTATAAGTGACAGAAATCAATTCTCGTCTCTTATAAGTGACAGAAATCAATTCTCGTCACTTATAAGTGACAGAAATCAATTCTCGTCACTTATAAGTGACAGAAATCAATTCTCGTCACTTATAAGTGACAAAAATCAATTCTCGTCACTTATAAGTGATGGAAATCAATTCTCGTCACTTTTAAGTGACAGAAATCAATTCTCGTCACTTATAAGTGACAGAAATCAATTCTCGTCACTTATAAGTGATGGAAATCAATTCTCGTCACTTATGAGTGATGGAAATCAATTCTCGTCACTTATAAGTGATGGAAATCAATTCTCGTCACTTATAAGTGATGGAAATGAATTCTCGTCACTTATAAGTGACAGAAATCAATTCTCGTCACTTATAAGTGACAGAAATCAATTCTCGTCACTTATAAGTGACAGAAATCCATTCTCGTCACTTATAAGTGATGGAAATCGATTCTCGTCACTTATAAGTGATGGAAATCAATTCTCGTCACTTATAAGTGACAGAAATCAATTCTCGTCACTTATAAATGACAAAAATCAATTCTCGTCACTTATAAGTGACAAAAATCAATTCTCGTCACTTATAAGTGATGGAAATCAATTCTCGTCACTTATAAGTGATGGAAATCAATTCTCGTCACTTATGAGTGATGGAAATCAATTCTCGTCACTTATAAGTGATGGAAATCAATTCTCGTCACTTATAAGTGATGGAAATGAATTCTCGTCACTTATAAGTGACAGAAATCAATTCTCGTCACTTATAAGTGATGGAAATCAATTCTCGTCACTTATAAGTGATGGAAATCAATTCTCGTCACTTATAAGTGACAAAAATCAATTCTCGTCACTTATGAGTGACAGAAATCAATTCTCGTCACTTATAAGTGACAGAAATCAATTCTCGTCACTTATGAGTGACAGAAATCAATTCTCGTCTCTTATAAGTGACAGAAATCAATTCTCGTCACTTATAAGTGACAGAAATCAATTCTCGTCACTTATAAGTGACAGAAATCAATTCTCGTCACTTATAAGTGACAAAAATCAATTCTCGTCACTTATAAATGACAAAAATCAATTCTCGTCACTTATAAGTGACAAAAATCAATTCTCGTCACTTATAAGTGATGGAAATCAATTCTCGTCACTTATAAGTGATGGAAATCAATTCTCGTCACTTATAAGTGATGGAAATCAATTCTCGTCACTTATAAGTGACAGAAATCAATTCTCGTCACTTATAAGTGACAGAAATCAATTCTCGTCACTTATAAGTGACAGAAATCCATTCTCGTCACTTATAAGTGACAGAAATCAATTCTCGTCTCTTATAAGTGACAGAAATCAATTCTCGTCACTTATAAGTGACAGAAATCAATTCTCGTCACTTATAAGTGACAGAAATCAATTCTCGTCACTTATAAGTGACAAAAATCAATTCTCGTCACTTATAAGTGATGGAAATCAATTCTCGTCACTTTTAAGTGATGGAAATCAATTCTCGTCACTTATAAGTGACAGAAATCAATTCTCGTCACTTATAAGTGACAGAAATCAATTCTCGTCACTCATAAGTGACAGAAATCCATTCTCGTCACTTATAAGTGATGGAAATCAATTCTCGTCACTTATAAGTGACAGAAATCAATTCTCGTCACTTATAAGTGACAGAAATCAATTCTCGTCACTTGTAAGTGACAGAAATCCATTCTCGTCACTTATAAGTGATGGAAATCAATTCTCGTCACTTATAAGTGATGGAAATCAATTCTCGTCACTTATAAGTGATGGAAATCAATTCTCGTCACTTATAAGTGATGGAAATCAATTCTCGTCACTTATAAGTGACAAAAATCAATTCTCGTCACTTATAAGTGACAGAAATCAATTCTCGTCACTTATAAGTGACAGAAATCCATTCTCGTCACTTATAAGTGATGGAAATCGATTCTCGTCACTTATAAGTGACAGAAATCCATTCTCGTCACTTATAAGTGACAGAAATCCATTCTCGTCACTTATAAGTGATGGAAATCGATTCTCGTCACTTATAAGTGACAGAAATCAATTCTCGTCACTTATAAGTGACAGAAATCCATTCTCGTCACTTATAAGTGACAGAAATCCATTCTCGTCACTTATAAGTGATGGAAATCGATTCTCGTCACTTATAAGTGATGGAAATCAATTCTCGTCACTTATAAGTGACAGAAATCAATTCTCGTCACTTATAAATGACAAAAATCAATTCTCGTCACTTATAAGTGACAAAAATCAATTCTCGTCACTTATAAGTGATGGAAATCAATTCTCGTCACTTATAAGTGATGGAAATCAATTCTCGTCACTTATAAGTGACAGAAATCAATTCTCGTCACTTATAAGTGACAAAAATCAATTCTCGTCACTTATAAGTGACAGAAATCAATTCTCGTCACTTATAAGTGACAGAAATCCATTCTCGTCACTCATAAGTGATGGAAATCGATTCTCGTCACTTATAAGTGATGGAA